>CM039614.1:55573227-55637729 GCA_022457205.1 Saccharum spontaneum | reverse complement strand
TTTAGTAACCAAGACACCTAGTGGGTGTGGTTACATTATAGGATAGATAGCCGTACTATAAAGAGGGGAATGACGCGGCTATTGAACTCCTAAGTGCCCCTAGATGTGCATTTCATGATCATATGCATTTGGATAGAACTAATAACGCCTCGAAAAATGATTGTGAAAATGCTAACACATTCGCACATGACATGATCACTTGGTGGTGTTAGCACGTTTGTGACGGCGTTGGAGTTTGAGCGGTAGAGAGGGTTTGGGGGTCCTCTCTCCCTCCCGCCGAGCGTGCGAGCGCGGGATTCAGGCGATTTCGGGGAAATGAAATGCCTTTTTTTCCACTACGCCGGAAGTCGGAAATCGAACGGAAGCGAACGGAGGTCACAGTGGCACCGGACGCTGCACCGGACGCTGCAACCGGACGCGGTCACTGTGCGACCGGCGCGTCCGGTCAGTGTCCAGTGACTGCGCGTTTTTTTTTTCGGTTGTTTCTTCGGACGCGTGGCGCGTCCGGTCACAGGCCACCGGACGCGTCCGGTCGTCCAGGGAGCTTACTGGACTCCCACCGGACGCGGGCACTGTGGCGTCCGGTCGGTTTACCAGCGCGTCCGGTCGTTGGTTTGTTTTGCGTGACTCAGAGTTCACCGGCGCGTCCGGTGAGTCACGGGACCGGCGCGTCCGGTGGTGACCAGCGCGTCCGGTCGTTACGACCGACGCGTCCGGTCAGTGTTTCGAAATTTAGCCGTTGCGGCACCGGCGCGTCCGGTCAGTTGGACCAGCGCGTCCGGTGAGCGCGACTGCTGCTGATTTCAGTTTCTAACGGCTATATTCGAAGGGGTACGTCTATATATACTCGTTGGCCGGCTCAAGGCTCTCTCTCTTGGACATTTTGACATACTTGTGAGCACTTTGAGCTAAGCAACTCCCCTCCCACTCATCTCTCTTGCTTCTTTGCATATTCGAAGTGAGATTGAGTGATCCAAGTGCATTTGCATCGTGAGATAGCATCTAGTTGGCACTTGGTGGTTGATTTGCTGCGGGATTCTTGTTTCTCTTGGTGGTTGCCGCCACCTAGACGGTTTGGAGCAGCTTGGAGGCATTGGCAAGAGTTGGTGTTTGTTCTTGGCCACCTCCGGTGATTGTAAGGGGTTTGTGCCTACCTCGGCGGAGCGCCAAAGGCAACATTAGTGGATTGCTCGTGTCATTGCAACCTTTTTGCCATTTGGTAGGTTCTTGTGGTGCCTTTTGAGAGGCTCGGTGTGAGACCGATTAGCCACCGAACCACGTGGTGAAGAGGGACACAACGGGGACTAGCGTGCCGGCAAGCACGTGAACCTCGGGATAAATCTTCGTGTCATCACTTTCATATTGTTATTGATTGATCCCGGTGTTCGGTTATCTTGGTATTCATTGTTAATCATATTGGTTGGCTCAATACTTCGCCCCTCGGTGATACCCTCCTAACCTTCACTTGTATTACTTTCTTAGTTATCTTTGCTAGCTAGTTAGCTTTGCTAGAGTAGCTCTTTTGTGTAGCTTGCTAGTTGTTGTTGTAGTTACCTTCTCGGTTTAACTTGTGCGGTTGAGTGCCCATATACTAGAATTGTGAATTGGATAGGTGGCTTGCAAACACCCCGTAGGCTAAGCAAAACTCGCATCTCGCTATTTGTTATATTGATAAACTTGTTTAGCTTGTCTTTGTAGAAAGTTTTTAAAAGGCTATTCACCCCCCCTCTAGCCATCTAGACCTTTCAAGTGGTATCGGAGCCGTGGTCACCGTTTGCAAGGCTTAACAACCTCGGTGCAAGATGGCTCAAGTTATGTTCAATCATGTTAATGGCAAGCCTCCATTCTTTGATGGTGTCTCTTCCTTTGATCATTGGAAAAGGAAGATGAAGCAATATCTAGGCAATATACATGAGAAGGTTTGGGATGTGACCAATGAAGGATACATTATTCTTGATGAAGAAAATCTCACTCCAAATGACCGTATCAACAAACAATGCAACACGGCGGCACTTGACACAATCTACCGTGCCATTGATGACAAAGTATTTGAGCAAATCAAAGATCTTGAAAAGGCAAATGAGCTTTGGATAAGGCTTGAAGAAACATATGAAGGCACTTCAACGGTAAAAAGTGCCAAGCTATATATGCTCAAGGACAAGTTCTCCACTTTCAAGATGAAGGATGATGAATCCATCCCGGAGATGTTCTATAGGCTCCAAGTCATTGTCAATGATCTCAAGGGGCTTGGAGAGAAGGTTGAGGACAAGGACTTCTCACACAAGTTCTTGATGTGCTTACCCAAGAAGTTTGCCACCTTGAGAAGAATGATCTTTAGAGAGGGATTGGACAAGGTCAAACCAACCAATGTGCTTGGAGATATAATGACCGATGCTCAATACAATGATGATGAAGATGAGGTAGAAGAGAAGAAGGAGACCAAGGTCAAGCAAGAGAAGCACATTGCATTCAAGGCTTCATCTTCTAAGGGCAAGAGCAAGGTGGAGAGTGATGATGATGATCCATTCGATGATGAGACCATGGCCCTCCTAGTGCACAAGATGGGAGGTTCATGAAGAAGAAAGGATATGGGGCAAGGAAGAGAAGGGATTTCATGAAGGCAAAGGAGGTGCTTTGCTACAATTGCAATAGCCCCGATCATATAGTGGCAAAGTGCCCCTATGAAGATAAAAGATATCATGATGGGGAGTTGAAGTTGAAGAAGAACAAGAAGGACAAGAAGGAGAAGAAAGAGAAGAAGAGCTTTACTATCAACAAGAAGAAGAAGGGTGGTGGTTATGTGGTCACTTGGGATAGTGACAACTCCGATAATGATGATGATGAAAGCTCTAGTGATGATGAGAGGACCACTCGACGAGCCATTGCAAACATCGCTCTCTCCAACAAGTCATCCATCTTCGACACTACATCGACATGCCTTATGGCCAAGCCTACCAAGGTAAAATATGATGATAGTGATGATGATTCTTGTGCTAGTGATGATTGTAGGAGTGATGATGAGGAGGATGAGGACTACTCCAAGGATGATCTATTGGGCATAATAGATCAAATGAGCAAAGGCTACAAGAGGACAACCAAAAAATACAAAATCTTGGAACAAGAGCTCATTGCCAAGAGCAATGAAAATGATGCCTTGATGGAGGAGCTTGTTGCTCTCAAAAAGAGTAAGGAGTGCAAAGGAATTGAACAAGAGCTTAAAGCTCTTAGGAAATCCTTTGATGAGCTAGAGGCCTCTCGTGAGTGTCTAAAGGAAGACCACGAGGACCTTGAAGTTGCTCACACTAGGCTTAAGGAAGCCCACTCCTCTCTACTTGAGCTCATCAAGGAGAAGGACCTCAAGTTGGAGAAGCTCATGAAGGAAGCTAAGGAGGAGCAAGTGATTATCACTTGTGATATTGGACTAACATGTGATATTATTGATGATTCTTTATATGTTGGTCCTACTAATGCTTCATGTAGCTCATCATCATCCACCACAACCAACTCTACCTCTACTACTAGTGATTCATCACTTGTGGTTGAGAATGAGACTCTCAAGAGAGAGGTGGGTGATCTCACCCGCGCATTAGGCAATGCCTATGGTGGGGATGCCCGCTTGCTAAAATGCTTGGGTAGCCAAAGGTTCTCTCTTAACAAAGAGGGTTTGGGCTATACTCCAAGAAGGGCAAGGCGGCCTTTGCTACTCCAAAGTCTCGCTTTGTGAAGAACAATGGTCGTTATTGCAATAGATGCAAGCAAGTTGGGCATCTAGAGATTAATTGTAATAAAATGAACAAGAACAACAACAAGTCTCATGCTAAATGGATTACATTCCTTTCGATTCTTGTTACGTGCTTACCAAGGGTGTGAAAGGTGTGCATGCTAAGTTTGTCGGTACACCAATTGTGGGTCCAAAGAAGAAGGCCATTTGGGTACCAAAGAGCTTAGTTACTAACCTCCAAGGACCCAAACAAGTATGGGTACCTAAGAAACATTAATTTATTTTGTAGGTAAATTACAAGGCCGGAGGAAGGCATTGGGTGCTTGATAGTGGGTGCTCTCAACATATGACCGGTGATTCAAGAATGTTCAACTCTCTCAAATCAAATGATAGTGGCATTGATAGTATCACATTTGGTGATAATAGCAAGGGTGATGTGAAGGCTCTTGGAAGGATTGCAATCTCAAATGATCATAGCATTTCCAATGTGCTCTTAGTTGAAAAGTTGAATTTCAATCTTCTCTCGGTTGCTCAATTGTGTGATCTCGGTTTCAAGTGCATATTTGGTGTTGATGATGTGGAGATAATTAGTGTTGATGGCTCTAATTTGATCTTCAAAGGCTTTAGATATGAGAATCTATACTTGGTTGATTTCAATGCTAGTGACACTCAACTCTCAACATGCTTGCTCACCAAATCAAGTATGGGTTGGTTATGGCATAGAAGACTTGGTCATGTTGGCATGAAGCAATTGAACAAGTTAGTGAAGCATGACTTAGTTAGAGGCTTGAAGGATGTCACATTTGAGAAAGATAAGCTATGTAGTGCATGTCAAGCCGGAAAGCAAGTAGGCAACACTCATCCATTGAAAAGCATCATGAGTACTTCCAAGGCTTTTGAGTTGTTGCACATGGATCTATTTGGACCAACTACATACACAAGCATTGGTGGCAACAAGTATGGGTTTGTGATTGTGGATGATTTCACTAGATACACATGGGTATTCTTTCTTGGGGACAAGAGTGATGTATTTGACATATTCAAGAAGTTCATCAAGAGAGTGCAAAATGAGTTTGAGACCACAATCAAGAAAGTGAGAAGTGACAATGGAAGTGAGTTTAGAAATACAAGAATTGATGAGCTATGTGAGGAGCTTGGAATCAAACATCAATTCTCGGCCAAGTATACACCTCAATCTAATGGCCTAGTTGAGAGGAAGAATAGAACTTTGATTGATATGGCGAGATCAATGTTGAATGAGTATAATGTGAGTCATTCATTTTGGGCCGAAGCAATCAACACGGCTTGCTTCTATAGCAACCGCCTCTATTGCCACAAGTTTCTAGAGAAGACACCATATGAGATCTTAAATGGAAGAAAGCCCAACATTGCATACTTTCGGGTATTTGGTTGCAAATGCTATATCTTGAAGAAGGGCACTAAATTGAGCAAGTTTGAAAAGAAATGTGATGAAGGATTCTTACTTGGTTACTCCACTACTAGCAAAGCTTATAGAGTTTGGAATTTGGCTAGTGGCTTACTTGAGGAAGTTCATGATGTTGAGTTTGATGAAACAAATGGCTCTCAAGATGAAGAAAATAACTTGGATGATGTGAGAGGAACTCAATTGACCAATGCTATGAAAGAAATGGATATTGGTGATATTAGGCCAAAGCAAGTGATTGATGTGGATGACAACAAAGATCAAGTGCTCCAAAGTCCAATTACACAAGCTAGTGGGTCTCTAATGCAAAATCAAGCTAGTACATCATCTCAAGTGCAACAAGATCAACAAGTGGCTAGTTCATCATCTCCAACTCATGATCAACATCAACATCCAAGCAATCAAGTGCAAGTGCTTCAACCAACCAACATTGCTAGAGATCATCCATTAGATTCCATCATTGGTGACATACAAAGGGGAGTTCAAACTAGATCAAGATTGGCATCATTTTGTGCTCACTCTTCTTTTGTGTCAATGGAAGAACCCAAAGACATTGATAAAGCATTGAGAGATCCGGATTGGGTAAATGCAATGCATGAAGAACTCAACAACTTCAAGAGAAATGAAGTATGGGAACTAGTTGAAAGGCCTAAGAATCATAATGTCATTGGAACAAGATGGGTCTTTCGCAACAAGCAAGATCAAGATGGAATAGTAGTAAGGAACAAAGCAAGACTAGTGGCTCAAGGTTACACACAAATAGAGGGTCTTGACTTTGGTGAAACTTATGCCCCGGTTGCAAGATTGGAAGCAATTAGGATCTTACTTGCCTATGCTTGTGCTCACAATATCAAGCTATATCAAATGGATGTGAAGAGTGCATTTCTAAATGGGTACATTCAAGAGGAGGTGTATGTGAAGCAACCTCCCGGCTTTGAAGATGACAAGAAACCCAACCATGTATACAAGCTAAGGAAAGCTTTGTATGGATTGAAGCAAGCACCTAGAGCATGGTATGAAAGATTGAGGGACTTCTTGCTATCTAAAGGATTTGTCATGGGCAAAGTGGATACTACTCTATTCACCAAGAAGATTGGGAAAGACTTGTTTGTATTGCAAATATATGTTGATGATATCATCTTCGGTTCAACCAATCAAGATTATTGTGATGAGTTTGGGAAAATGATGGCAAAGGAATTTGAAATGTCAATGATCGGTGAACTTAGTTTCTTTCTTGGACTTCAAATCAAACAAATGAAGGAAGGAACATTTGTGAGCCAAACCAAGTACATCAAAGATATGCTCAAAAAGTTTGGCATGGAAGATGCAAAGGGCATTACAACTCCAATGGGCACTAGTGGAAGTTTGGATAGTGACAAGAGTGGCAACATGGTGGATCAAAAGCTATATAGATCAATGATTGGTAGTCTACTCTATGTGACGGCATCAAGGCCCGATGTGATGTTTAGTGTATGTATGTGTGCAAGATTTCAAGCCTCACCAAGAGAAAGTCATTTGAAGGCAACAAAGAGAATATTGAGGTATTTGAAGCATACACAAGATGTTGGATTATGGTATCCCAAAGGTGCAAGCTTTGAGCTAGTTGGATATTCGGATTCCGACTATGCCGGTGACAAAGTGGAGAGAAAGAGCACTTCCGGGACTTGTCAATTGTTGGGAAGATCACTTGTCTCATGGTCATCCAAGAAGCAAAATAGCATTGCACTATCTACCGCCGAAGCCGAATACATCGCCGCGGGTAGTTGTTGTGCACAAATCTTGTGGATGAAGGCAACATTGAAGGATTTTGGAATCAATTTCAAGAATGTGCCATTGCTATGTGATAATGAAAGTGCCGTAAAGCTAACCAACAATCCGGTTCAACATCAAAGAACAAAGCATATTGATGTTCGTCATCATTTCATTAGAAATCACCAACAAAAGGGTGACATTGCTATTGAGAGTGTGGGCACCGAAGATCAACTAGCCGATCTATTCACCAAGCCACTTGATGAGAAGAGATTTCACAAGCTAAAGAATGAGTTGAACATAATTGACTTCTCCAACATGAGTTGATGCACCCCATATATGACATGCCTCTCCTTCGAGCCCCAAGGTACAATTGGTTGACATATCATACATTCTATGCTAAGGACTTGTTTAGTGCATTTAGTCATAATTTACATGTTCTAGGCTCATTCATGAAAATCAAATGACTTTGAAGTTTATATGGTGCCACTATTGTTTCCATGACTTGTATGATCTAGTGGTAGCATATAACTTGTTTGAGTAGCTTGTGATCCTAAGTGTTTAATCTAGATCACTTGTCTAAATATTTGCTTCAACATGGTGCATGATAACCCTTCTAGTGAGGTGTGAAGAAGCTTGCCCTTGGATCAAACCGAAGCATTTTATTTATGCAAGCAATCTAGGTTGAATCACAAACTTGATCCTCACCCCATAATTCAACATGATAATCTATCTAAATTTGGTCCCTTGTGGTCATTGGTGCCAAAGGGGGAGAAAAAGTTGTTCACAAAGATAGCACTCAAAAGGGGAGAAGCACAAAGGGGGAGACAAATGTTGTTCACAAAAATAGATTCTAAAAGGGGAGAATTGATAAAGGAAGGGGATCAACTAAAATTTTTGAGCACACAAGTAGGGGGAGCAAGCTCTTAAACATGATTGTTGCATTTCCATGTGCACTTCATATGTATGATGCATAGTTATGCATTTCTTTTTCTCCGATACATTGCTTGTGTGGTGTTTTGCTAGTATACAATTGAATGGTGTATTGAAGTACTAGCCTGAATAGGAAGTAGTTAGATTTTTCTTGCTTCATATCTTTCTAAGTGGTACTAGAACCTTGCTTATAATGTTGATCTCACGAGGTTTCTAGTTATGTTTGTGCTTTTCCAAGTGATATCTAACTACACAAGGTGCTAAGATGGTGTTTATCGCTACTCCGATGGTATCACGCTTCAAAGGTCTATAATCTAAAACACTTAGCACCTATTGGTAGTCAATGCTCCTAATCTTTCCTATCTAACATGTATGCTTCCAAAATCCAAACATATAGCATACATGTAGGGGGAGCCATTGCTATCAATTTGAATTCATGTTCACTTGTCCATAATTCTTACACATGGTAATATACTTGGACAATGTGACATGGGTTCAATCTAAATTTTATCATAATATCTTTGTGAAAGGGTTGTCACCAATTACCAACAAGGGGGAGATTGAAAGCTCTATGTTTGGTGTTGGTAATTAGTGACAATGCCTAAGTACTAATCCTATGTCTAAGTTGTATGTAGCATATGAGGATTAGTACACTCCAAGGTTGGTGGCAAGATGGACATGGTGATCATGATGGCCACACTTGGATTTGGACGCAACCCTACGCGATCAAGGCAAAGGTATATGCTTAAGGGTTGTGTTTTAGTAACCAAGACACCTAGTGGGTGTGGTTACATTATAGGATAGATAGCCGTACTATAAAGAGGGGAATGACGCGGCTATTGAACTCCTAAGTGCCCCTAGATGTGCATTTCATGATCATATGCATTTGGATAGAACTAATAACGCCTCGAAAAATGATTGTGAAAATGCTAACACATTCGCACATGACATGATCACTTGGTGGTGTTAGCACGTTTGTGACGGCGTTGGAGTTTGAGCGGTAGAGAGGGTTTGGGGGTCCTCTCTCCCTCCCGCCGAGCGTGCGAGCGCGGGATTCAGGCGATTTCGGGGAAATGAAATGCCTTTTTTCCACTACGCCGGAAGTCGGAAATCGAACGGAAGCGAACGGAGGTCACAGTGGCACCGGACGCTGCACCGGACGCGGTCACTGTGCGACCGGCGCGTCCGGTCAGTGTCCAGTGACTGCGCGTTTTTTTTTCGGTTGTTTCTTCGGACGCGTGGCGCGTCCGGTCACAGGCCACCGGACGCGTCCGGTCGTCCAGGGAGCTTACTGGACTCCCACCGGACGCGGGCACTGTGGCGTCCGGTCGGTTTACCAGCGCGTCCGGTCGTTGGTTTGTTTTGCGCGACTCAGAGTTCACCGGCGCGTCCGGTGAGTCACGGGACCGGCGCGTCCGGTGGTGACCAGCGCGTCCGGTCGTTACGACCGACGCGTCCGGTCAGTGTTTCGAAATTTAGCCGTTGCGGCACCGGCGCGTCCGGTCAGTTGGACCAGCGCGTCCGGTGAGCGCGACTGCTGCTGATTTCAGTTTCTAACGGCTATATTCGAAGGGGTACGTCTATATATACTCGTTGGCCGGCTCAAGGCTCTCTCTCTTGGACATTTTGACATACTTGTGAGCACTTTGAGCTAAGCAACTCCCCTCCCACTCATCTCTCTTGCTTCTTTGCATATTCGAAGTGAGATTGAGTGATCCAAGTGCATTTGCATCGTGAGATAGCATCTAGTTGGCACTTGGTGGTTGATTTGCTGCGGGATTCTTGTTTCTCTTGGTGGTTGCCGCCACCTAGACGGTTTGGAGCAGCTTGGAGGCATTGGCAAGAGTTGGTGTTTGTTCTTGGCCACCTCCGGTGATTGTAAGGGGTTTGTGCCTACCTCGGCGGAGCGCCAAAGGCAACATTAGTGGATTGCTCGTGTCATTGCAACCTTTTTGCCATTTGGTAGGTTCTTGTGGTGCCTTTTGAGAGGCTCGGTGTGAGACCGATTAGCCACCGAACCACGTGGTGAAGAGGGACACAACGGGGACTAGCGTGCCGGCAAGCACGTGAACCTCGGGATAAATCTTCGTGTCATCACTTTCATATTGTTATTGATTGATCCCGGTGTTCGGTTATCTTGGTATTCATTGTTAATCATATTGGTTGGCTCAATACTTCGCCCCTCGGTGATACCCTCCTAACCTTCACTTGTATTACTTTCTTAGTTATCTTTGCTAGCTAGTTAGCTTTGCTAGAGTAGCTCTTTTGTGTAGCTTGCTAGTTGTTGTTGTAGTTACCTTCTCGGTTTAACTTGTGCGGTTGAGTGCCCATATACTAGAATTGTGAATTGGATAGGTGGCTTGCAAACACCCCGTAGGCTAAGCAAAACTCGCATCTCGCTATTTGTTATATTGATAAACTTGTTTAGCTTGTCTTTGTAGAAAGTTTTTAAAAGGCTATTCACCCCCCTCTAGCCATCTAGACCTTTCAAGAGAATCACCCTCGGAATCTGAGCTATCTGGCTGACCCTCTGAAGAAGCACGTGGCTGTGAAGCGGTCTGGGTCTGAGCAGCAGGAACAGGTACTGACGTAGTAGCAACAAGTGGATCCGTCTCTGTAACCTGAGCCTGTAGCGAGCCAATAGCTGGGGGATCTGTCGAGGCAACTGATGAAGGAATAGTCTCTGTAGTATCGGTCCCTGTCACTGGAGGAATAGCTGCCTCGGGAGCTGACAACCCTGAAGAAGTAGCAAATGTGGTAGTGTGCGAGGGTGTCGGCTGACCAGTCAACTCGCTGTAGGTGGCACTGTAGTTATCGAAAGGTGTGCCTGTCAGGAGGTGAGGGCGAGGCTGGTCTGAAGGTGTAAACCCCGTCTAAATAGGAGTGAAGCTCGGGGACTGGAACGACTGGGGAACCTGCTGCTGTGGAGATGTGAACTAGAAGCTCGGCTGTCCCTGACTCGATGGACCACTCGACTGTAAAGCAGGAGTCAGGACGGAAGCAGGCGGAGGAACCCCAACAGTGACTAGATGGCGCAGAAGGTCCAAGTACTGCTGCTGAGTAGCTGCATTCTGTCGCTGCATCTCGACTTGCTGCCTCTGGATCTCAAGCTGCTGACGCTAAAACTCGTCCTGACGAGCCTGTATCTGTGCAAATGCTGCGGCTGTATCCTGAGCCTGTCGCTGTATCTGCTGCTCCTGTCACTTCTGTGCCTGGGTCAGCCTCTCAAGTATAGCCACCATGGCTGGGTCTGAGCGTGAGGCTGAACCAGAGCCACCGGCCTCGTGGTCATGAGGCCGAGGAGACCGGTACCTAGGGATGGGCTGGTAATCCTCATCAGTGCTGTCAGATGCATCATCCTCAGGAAGATCAGCAGGCTGAGCATCGAGATCGGCAAGTTCTGCCTCAGCAAGCTCCTCAACTGTGGCGTCCTGCTCAGCTGCTGTCTCAGGAACCTCAGGTCTCTCGCGCTGTCCTGGCACTGGGGCCTGATCTCTAGTGACTGAAGCCCATAGCTGACGGATATCATACTCAGGAAAAACAGTAGTAGTATCTAATATCTCAGCTCGGATCTCTGCTGGAAGCTGAATGGCTGATCTAATGATGAAGCAGATCCAGCGTGCATAGGGCAGCTGGCGATTCCCCTTGAAGCCCTCAGCTATGGTGTCCTCCATCTCACTAAGCATGAGATCCCAAATATCGAACGGTGTCTATGAGAGGAGGTGGTGAACAACCCATAGCTGCATCCGAGTCAGTCCCTCTCTGTAGCCAAGTCTGGGAAGAAGAGTGTGTCTGACTATAGCATCCAGAACTCTGGCAAGTGGTGTCAAGCTGGCAGGAGTGCGACGGACCCTTCACCAAAAGGCTCACGGAAGCAGGGTCGAACCAAGTCTGTAGGTGGCACTGTCCCGCCGTGAGGGCGTCTGGGTGGAGGAGTCTGACCAAAGCACAACTGATGTATCTTCGTGTCGAAAGCTGGGAGTCTGAGAATCTCCCACACCCTAGTGCTGTACTGTCTGTGGTCACGGCCTCGAAATGCAAAGTGAATAAAATTATGGGCAGGATCAATCCACAGTGAAGCATAAAACTCTCTGACCCATGTGCCGCAGTATGCACCTGTCCGTCCAAGAAGATCTGACAAGCCTGGCAGAAAGGACAGGTGCGGACGGAGCTGCTCTCCCACAACCTCAACCAGTGACTCAAGTCGACAGACCCTCTGTGGTCGGAAAGCAATACCGCTATCAACAAGAGCTCTGTAGAAATCCTCCTGGAGTGGGGTATAGAAACCCTCTGAAGCTCTGTGATCCCTCTGAGGTGGGAACCACCGACTGACCTCGACGAACCTCAACCCTTGCACCTGACGTGCAGTAGCACCCCTCAAGTCAAAGTGCTCGACCGGGGGTGAACCTCTAGCTCTGGGAGGAGGACGTGCTCCACGACGCTGGCCCTCTGGCCTAGGAGTCACCTGAGTACGTGCGCGTGTGGAGCGGCGACGCGGTGGAGACTGAGCTGGCTGCTCCTCTGTATCCTCTGTAGCCTCTGGAGCCTCTGGAGCCTCTGTAGGTGGATCAACTGACATAGCCTCTGAAGCTTCAGTGTCCTCTGTGCCCTCAGTAGCCTCAGTGCCAAGCTGTCGACCTTCAAGATGAAAGCGACGCTCGCCTATGCGTATGCCACTGCTCCTGCCACCCCTCTCTGCCTGCTCTGCTGCATCTGCAATGGCCTGAGCAATCTCTGCATCAGTCAGTGTCTTCTTCTTCTTTCTGGCCATGATTTTGATGCGCTTTCCACGCGCAACCTCAGACAGACGAGGAGGACTGTCGTCCCCGTCACCAGGAGCACCACCGGCGTTCTTGCAACGCACCATGCTGACAAACTAACGGAAAACCTCTGTAAGATGGTGAACTGTCACTCAAGAGGCTTGGCCTCAATCCGTATCCGTAGGCTTGGCCTCGGATTCAGCAAACTGATCTCACCCTGACACATCGACAAACTCGCTGAAAAGACGGAATAGATGGATCTACTATAAGCAACATATATAACTAAAAGGTATGAAACCCTAGAGATAGCATGCATGTAAGATAAGATGTGAATCGAAACGCGATAGCTACCTCGGATCGACGAGAAGACGGTGATGAGATGAAGTGACCTAGATCGCGAGAATCCCCGAATTCGTCGGACGAGCGCTGATTTGCCGAAACACGAGACAATTAGGATTAATGAAAAGAAAGTTACGGCAAACCCTAAACAAGAAAGTCACGGGAAACACGAAACAACCTCGCGAAGAGAGCGACGCGCGACGAAAACTCGACGACGAACGGCCGAAACGCGTTTCGCAAACCCTAGGTTAGGGTTAGGTCAAACGCGTGACGAACTCCGATCGAGAGCGAGCACGAGGTGGTCCACGGCCGGAGGAGGATGCTGGCTAGCCAGAGCGCGGCTCACGGCGGCGGAATCGCGGCTCACCGGCGGCGTGAGACCAGTGGGCGGCAGCTGCGGTGGCGCGGCTGCGGGCAGGCGCGGGCAAAGCTGGGCTGGCGCGCATGCGAGGGCGAGGAGGCGAGCAGGGTGGCGTGGTGAGGCTCGGTGAAACGGCGAGACGGCGGAATCCGGCGACTCGGCGGTTAGGGCAAGGCGGCGGCGGAAAAGCGCGAGCGGATGAAAAAGACGGCCGAAGACGAACGGTTTTATGAAGGAGTTAGATCCGCTCGACACGCGATGACCGGACGCGGTGGTGCAGCGTCCGGTCACACTCCAGTAAGCTCCTGGAGCGACCGGACGCGTCCGGTTAGGACTGACCGGACACGGTCAGAGTCCGGTCGTGGGAAACTCGGGAATTCATCGCGAATGACCGGACACAGTGGTGGTAACCGGGACCGGACGCGGTGGTCAACAGTGGCGCGTCCGGTGCAGCGTCCGGTCACTAGATCTGGTGATGGTCTTCTGGATGACCGGACGCGCTGGTGGACGCCGGGACCGGACGCGGTGGTGAAGCATCACTGCGTCCGGTGCAGCGTCCGGTCCAGCGTCCAGTCATTGTTTTTCGCCCTTCTTCGTTCCAAACTCCGACGCGACTTCTCCCAATCAAGTTTCAATTCAAAGAGATACAAATAAACACCAATTGGAACCTGACATGAGTGACCTCACTCAAACCCTCAAATTTTTCAAAATAGTTTACCTTAGGCTAGTATTATTTTTAAGAAAATAGGCAATAAACACCCGAGGAGCAACGTATGGCCATGCAATAGAGTTTTTGAACCTTTAGGAGCGTCAAAATGCTCTCTCTATCCATGGACGAACACAGAGGTTGCTCAAAGCTAAACCGAAAAGAAACGACAAGCTAACAACCATGCATATGCAATGCAATACAAGAAAGTAAGGCTAGGTTGCTTGTCAAGTTTGATCCACGATTAGGCTTCTTCACTCCTCCAAAGGAGGGTTATCGTAACCATGTTAGCCAAGCCCTAGATGCATTGCGATAAAATAAACATGGCATATAATACAATGCAATGCAAGGGACAACACATGCTCATTTTTTAAAGTTGCTAGAATCAAGCACATTGGGTTCACTTCTTAACCTACAAAAAGTGGCCTCATCCAAAGGTTTAGTGAAGATATCCGCTAATTGATTTTCACTTCTTACACCTTCTAGTGAAATGTCATTTTTAGCAACGTAATCTCTTAGAAAGTGATGGCGGATATCAATGTGCTTGGTGCGAGAGTGTTGTACCGGATTGTTAGCAATTTTAACGGCACTTTCATTATCACATAAAAGTGGCGCCTTTTCAAGAACAATTCCATAGTCTAGGAGGGTTTGTTTCATATATAAGATTTGTGCACAACAAGCCCCCGCGGCAATGTATTCCGCCTCGGCGGTGGACAAAGCCACACTATTTTGCTTTTTAGATGACCAAGATACTAAAGATCTCCCAAGCAAATGACACCCTCCGGATGTGCTTTTTCTATCAATTTTGCAACCGGCATAATCCGAATCGGAATAGCCAACTAGTTGGAATCTAGCTCCTTTGGGATACCAAAGACCAATGCTTGGGGTGTGCTTAAGATATCTTAGAATTCTTTTTATGGTACTTAAGTGAGGTTCTTTAGGGCATGCTTGAAAGCGAGCACACATGCAGACACTAAACATGATATCGGGCCTAGATGCGGTAAGGTACAACAAACTACCAATCATAGAACGGTAGAGAGTTTGATCAACCGGTTTACCTCCCTCATCTAGGTCGAGATGTCCATTCGATGGCATTGGGGTCTTGATTGGTTTGCATTCTTCCATCTTAAATCTTTTGAGAAGATCCTTGGTATACTTTTCTTGAGAGATGAAAATCCCTTCTCTCATTTGCTTGACTTGAAAACCAAGGAAGAATGTGAGCTCACCAATCATTGACATCTCGAACTCCTTCGACATCAATTCACCAAATTCCTTGCAATAATCTTCATTTGTTGAACCGAAGATGATATCATCGACATACACTTGACAAATGAAGATCTCTCCATTGAGCTTCTTGGTGAATAGTGTGGTGTCGACCTTCCCAATGGTGAAGCCCTTCTCAATGAGGAAGTCCCGGAGGCGCTCATACCACGCTCTAGGGGCTTGTTTGAGCCCATATAGCGCCTTGGACAACCTATAAACATGATTAGGATATCTAGGGTCTTCAAACCCGGGAGGTTGATCAACATAGACTAGTTCATTTATAAAGCCATTTAAGAATGCACTTTTCACATCCATTTGATATAGTTTCATATCATGATGTGATGCATATGCAAGGAGGATACGAATGGCTTCAAGTCTTGCAACGGGTGCAAAGGTCTCTCCAAAATCAAGACCTTCAACTTGAGAGAACCCCTTTACAACTAGTCTTGCCTTGTTCCTCACTACTATGCCTTGGTCATCTTGCTTGTTTCGGGACACCCACTTGGTTCCAATGACTCTTGCACCTTTAGGATGCTCTTCAAGTGTCCATACTTGATTGCGGGTGAAGTTGTTCAATTCTTCATGCATAGCATTCACCCAATCCGGATCTTGAAGAGCTTCTTCTACATTCTTAGGTTCAACACAAGAGACAAAAGAGTAATGTTCAACAAAAGAAGCTAGCTTTTGAGATCGAGTCATTACTCCCTTTGTAGGACTTTCTATGATGAGTTCTTGTGGATGTGCTTGAAGTAGAGGTGAATTTCTTCTATCAACCACTTGAGGAGGTGGATGGGGAGCATCAACATCTTGGGCTTGTGCCTCGGCTTGTTCATGAGAGACATAAGTATCGTCATTTTCAACTCTCTCATTCTTGTCATCATCTTGAGGCACATGTGATGAAGATGGTGGATCAACAATTTATACATCGTCATCATCATCTTTTGGCTTGATGTCTCCCACGGGCATGTTCTTCGTGGCCTCCCTCAAGGGTTCATCACCTACATCATCACAATTCTCAATTGCTCCTTGGGAGCCGTTAGATTCATCAAATTCCACATCATATGTTTCTTCAACCAAACCGGTGGCATGGTTAAATACTCTATATGCTTTGGACTTTGATGAGTAACCAACAAGAAAACCAATATCATAACGTCTTTGAAACTTCCCTAGGTGTTGACGCTTCTTGTAGATGTAACATTTGCAACCAAACACCCGGAAGAATGAGACGTCCGGCTTCTTCCCATTAAGCAACTCATAGGGGGTCTTGCCAAGAAACTTTTGTAGGAAGAGGCGATTTGAAGCATAGCATGCGGTGTTGATTGCCTCGGCCCACAACTTCTCCGGAGTGTTGTACTCATCTAGCATTGTTCTTGCAAGGGTGATCAAAGTCCGGTTCTTTCTCTCAACTACACCATTTTGTTGGGGAGTGTAGGTTGAAGAGACTTCATGCTTGATTCCAATTTCATCACAATAAGCTTCAATGTTTGTGTTGTCAAACTCTTTGCCATTGTCACTTCTAATCTTCTTTATCTTGACTTTAAATTCATTTTGAGCTCTCTTTGCAAACTTCTTGAAGCAATTTGCCACTTCGGATTTGTCATGAAGGAAGAAGGTCCATGTGTACCTTGAGTAGTCATCCACTATCACAAGACAATAGAGATTACCACCCAAGCTCTTGTATGTTGTAGGCCCAAACAAATCCATGTGTAGAAGTTCTAGCACTCTTGAAGTTGACATGAAGGCTTTGGTTGGATGAGTGTTTGCAACTTGTTTGCCTGCTTGACATGCACTACAAGGTTTGTCCTTTTCAAACTTCACATCCTTCAATCCTCTCACTAGTTCTTTCTTCAATAGCTTGTTGAGAGTGTTCATTCCAACATAAGCAAGCCTCCTATGCCAAAGCCAACCAAGTAAGGTCTTGGTGAACAAACATGTCATCAAATTTGCATCTTCGGAGGTGAAGTCAACAAGATAAAGATTGTTGTATCTAAAGCCTTTGAATATTACTTGCTTGTCATCTATCTTTGAAACTTCCACTTCATTTGGTGTGAACAAGCATTGGAAGCCAAGGTCACAAAGTTGCCCAACGGATAATAAGTTGAAACTCAATGAAGCAACATAGAGCACATTTGAGAGTGAGTGATCATTTGATATTGCAATCTTGCCTATACCCTTGACTTTGCTCTTTGAATTATCCCCAAATGTGATCTTCTCTTGATAAATCCCATTCTCTTCAATGGAGGTGAACATACGAGGATCACCGGTCATATGTTGAGTGCAACCACTATCAATAACCCAATGAGATCCACCGGTCTTGTAGTTCACCTACACACAAGAGATCAAGCTTTTTGTTTAGGGACCCAAACTTGAGAGGGGCCCTTGACTTTCTCAACTAGTGACTTGTCAACCCATATTTTCTTTGGCCTATTCTTATTTGGGGGACCCAAAAACATGACTTTCATCTTTCTATTAGAATCTTTTCTTAGCATGTAATGAGCATTGAAGGCAAAGGGTCTAGCATGCTTGGGCAAGGGTTGTGGTGGTGGAGTTTTGCATTCATGAGCAAAATGACCTTCTTGTCCACACTCAACACATCTCTTTGGCTTGGGCTTTGACTTGCTTTGTTGTTGTTGAGCTTTTGCCTTCTTCTCTTGATTTGCCAAGTACCCAATACCACTTCTATCTATCTTCATTACGGTGTTCATGAGTAGCTCACTTTGCAAATATTGACCTCTTGTGAACTTGCTTAGGCCGGTCTTGAGATGCTCTTTTTCTTGCTTGAGCTTTTTGTTCTCTTCAATGAGTGACTCATTTGTTGTTTGCTTCTCAAGAGCCATCAAACCTTTTAGCTTCTTGTTCTCATTTGCAAGCTTCTCATATTCACTCTTGATCTTGGCATAATCATCATAGTTGCTTGCCTCAACCACACTCTTGCCTTTGCTACTAGAACCTTGCTCAATGCTTTCAATGATCAAGTCATCACATGATGTAGCTATATCACACTTAGCAACATTGTTAGTAGCATCATGTGTCTCAAGAGCAAGTTCATTAGCAACCACAAGACTATCATAGTCAATTTTCAATGTGGTATATTTTTCTTTTAGAGAGTTATGTCTAGTGATGAGCTCATCATGCTTCTTCTCAAGCTTATCATGTTGATCTTTAAGCTCTTTATTTGAAGTTTTGAGCTCCTTGAGATTAGAAGACATAACTTCATTTTGATCTCTAAGCTCACCACTAGTCTTTTGAGCATTTTCAAGCTTAGATGAGAGTGATTCATTTTCATTTTGAAGTTCATCATTTTCATTTCTTGTCCTTCTTATGACTTTAGTGTATTTGTTCAACAATTTTACAAGTTCATCATAAGAAGGTGCATCATATTCATCATCACTATCACTATCACCATCATCACTATCATGATTTTGTACCTTTCGTTCACCCTTGGCCATAAAGCATAGGTGAGTAGAGGACGATGATGGTGAAGGAGGCGGTGAAGGTGGTGATGAAGATGTTGGTGAAGATGATGGCCCCATCACAAATGCGGCAACCTTCTCTTTCTCATCATTGCTGTCATCTTCGGAGGAGTCACAAGATGATTCAATATCGGTGAGCCAATCACCAACAATGTATGCCTTTCCTCCTTTCTTCTTCTTGTAGAACTCCTTCTTCTTGCCATCCTTCTTCTTGTATGGCTTGTTTTTCTTCCTCTCTTCTTCTTCATCACTTGAATCATTTTTCTTGCCCTTGTTCTTGTTCTTGTACTTGTCTTTTGGTGGTCTAGGGCATTGATGAGCTAGGTGGCCAAGTTCACCACAATTGTAGCAATCTATCTCCGAGATTGGCTTTCTCTTGCTACTTGTGAAGAATTTCTTTTTCTTGCCATCGAACTTGATGCCACTCTTGTTGAGCTTCTTTAGCATTTTGGTGGTCTTTCTCACCATGAGTGCAAGTGATTCATCATCGACATCACTTTCACTTGAGCTTTCTTGCACCATCATGGCTTGGCCCTTCTTCTTCTTCTTGTCATGACTAGCTTTGAAGGCCAAGTCTTTCTTCTTGGAAGATGATGAGCCCTCTTCCGGAGTGATATGCATGTACATCTCATGAGCATTGATCTTCCCCAATACTTGTGTCAGTGTTGCGGTGGAAAGATCACTTTGGTGAAGCACGGTGACAATGTGACCATACTTCTCAACGAGAAGAACACTCAAGATCTTCCTTGCAACATTCGATTGGCTCATTTGAGTGAGCCCAAGAGCATTGAGGTCATCTACAAGAACATTCAAGCGAGTGTACATGTCATTAGCACTTTCTTTGGGAAGCATCTCAAAAGAATTAATTTTCTTTAAAGCAAGGTGATAGCGTTCCTCACGCTCACTCTTAGTTCCCTCATGGAGAGCACAAAGATTTTCCCACAATTCATGAGCGTTCTTTGCATTACGCACACGATTGAAGATATCTTTGCCTAAGCCCCGGTAGAGTGCATTTTTGGCCTTTGTATTCCACCGGTCGTACTTCTCCTCGTCACCAATGGGGTTTGCGGGATCCTTGATAGCAGGAAGCCCTTGGGTTGCGGCTCTAAGACATCCAACATCTATGGCTTCGAGATACGCCTCCATACGGATTTTCCAATATGGAAAATCATCCCCCTCAAAGGTGGGAGGTGGTCCTTCCCCGTTATACATCTTGCTCTAGGCGGTAAAGCCTAAATTAGGAGCAACTCGGCTCCGATACCAATTGAAAGGATCAAGATGCCCAAGAGGAGGGGGTGAATTGGGCTTTTCTAAAAATTAATTGCAAGAATTAAATCCTATAAGCCGGAATTCACCCCTAGTGCCTACTTGTGTTCCTAGAGATTCTACCGATAAAAGTTTTGCACCCTAGTTTCCAATCCTAGTCTAGCATGGCAATTCTAGGAATGTAAATCAAGCAATGAATGTAAATACGAGAATGTAAATGCTTGAAAGTAAGGGCAAGGAACACGGCGATGTTTTTTCGAGGTATCGGAGAGTCGCCACTCCCCACTAGTCCTCGTTGGAGCACCCGCGCAAGGGTGTAGCTCCCCCTTGATCCGCGCAAGGATCAAGTGCTCTCTACGGGTTGATTCTTCGACACTCCGTCGCGGTGAATCACCCAAAACCACTCACAAGATGAGTTGGGTCATCCACAAGCTCCGCCGGATGATCACCAAACTCCCAATCACCACTAAGCCGTCTAGGTGATGGCGATCACCAAGAGTAACAAGATAGAACTCTCACTTGACCACAACGAGCCTAATGAGAAGGTGGATGCACACTTGCTACTCTCTAATCTCTAGTGAGGAACTCTCAAGCTTTGATTCTCAAATCACAATCCTCACTAGTGCTCTTGCACTCCCTTGCACTCTAAAGGTGTTTCTCAGCTGATCAAATGAGCAAGAGGCCTCTAAAAGTGGCGGTGGGGATGTATTTATACACCCCACAGTCGAAACAAACCATTACCTGCCAACTCAGCAAAACACGGGGTGACCGGACGCGCCGGTCGAAGTGACCGGACGCGCCGGTCCCCCGTAACGGTCGAAAAACCGAAAACGGGCTGAGTGACCGGACGCGCCGGTCAGGGGTGACCGGACGCGTCCGATCGTGCAGGGAGCTTACTGTAACCGCACCGGACGCGCGACCACGTCCGATCGGTGATGACCGGACGCGTCCGGTCGTCACTGGACCTTACTGGAACATGACCGGACGCGCCGATCACTCCCAGGTCGAGTCTGATCGGGTGTTTCCCTCAAGTGACACGTGTCGGCTTCTGACCACCGCGTCCGGTCCTCGCAAGGACCGCGTCCGGTCGTCAGAGCCAAACCCTAGTCGCGGAACTGAACTGACCGGACGCGTCCGGTCATGCCGAAGACCGCGTCCGGTCAAGGGAAAAGCACCCTAAACTTGCCGAAACGCGTCGCAACTTGAACCAAGTTGCTTCCAACTGAACTTTGAGCTAATCTAGAGCTGCCTAGCGCTAAGTTTAACAAGTGTGCACCACACCTAAACATAGGACTCGCCTAGGTCAAGCTACCCGCTCATGCCCCCCTTTATAGTACGGCCAAAAGAGAAAAACGAAGATCCTAACGACTAATCCGAATGCATCTCAACACCTCGTCATCCGGAACTAACCGTCCTTAATCTTTACGTCACTCCTTTGAAAACCAAAACGATTTCCATCAAGAGGCATGAATACCATAGTGCCCAAAGCCGTTATAACCTCCATGACCTAACTTACCAAAGTTTCTGCAAAACACACGTTAGTCATGGTAATAAAGCGTTGTCATCAATTGCTGAAACCAAACCTCGGGGCCTAGATGCTTTCAGTGAGGTAAACTGAAAGCTCGACTGTCCCTAACTCTGAAGTCCACTGGACTGTAAGGCTGGAGTAAGGACTGACGAAGGTGGAGGGACCCCAACAGTAACAAGGTGTCTCAATATCTCGAGGTACTGCCGCTGGGTAGCTGCCTGCTGCCTCTGTATCTCTAGCTGCTGCATCTGAAACTCATCCTGATGAGCCTAAATCTATGCGAATGCAGCTGCGTTGTCCTGAGCCTATCGCTGTAGCTGAATCTTCTGCCTCTCCTGAGCCTGGGGTCAGCCTCTCAAGAATAGCCACCATTGCTGGGTCTGAGCGTGAGGCTAAATCGGAACCACCGGCCTCATGGTCGTGAGAGCGAGGAGAGCGGTACCGAGGAAGTGGTTGATAATCATCATCGGTGCTGTCAGTGGTGTCATCCTCGTCTAGATCAGCTGGCTGAGCATCTAAGTCGGCAAGCTCTGCCTCAGCAAGTCCCTCAACTGTCTGGTCCTGATCATCTGCAGTCTCAGGTACCTCTGCTCTCTGACGCTGACCCTATCTAGGTGCCTACTCACGGGTGATAGAGGCCCACAACTGTCGTATATCATACTCAGGGAAAGCTGTCGTGGTATCAGAAATCTCCGCTCTAATCTCAGCAGGTAGGTCGCAAGCAGACCAAATAAGAAAGCAAATCCAATGGGCATAGGGTAGCTGATAGTGACCCTTGAAGCCCTCTGCCAAAGTATCCTCCATCTCACAGAGCATCAAATCCCAAATGTCAAACGGAATCTGAGAGATGAGGTGATGGACTACCCACAGCTGCATACGTGTCAAACCCTCTCGGTAACCCAACCTCGGAAGCAATGTCCTCCTCACAATAGCATCAAGCACTCTGGCAATGGGAGTCATGCTAGCTGGTGTACATCTGGACCCCTCACCAAACGGCTCGCGAAAGCACGGTCTGATCAAGTCTGTAGGTGGCACGGTGCCTCCGTGTGGACGCCTCAGTGGTGATGTCTGACCAAAACACAACTAGTGGATCTTCGTCTATGAAGCTGGGAGCCTAAGAATCTCCTGTACCCTGGTGTTGTACAGCCTGCGGTCACGACCTCTGAATGCAAAGTGAATGAACTCGTGAGCGGGGTCTATCCAAAGTGAGGAGTAGAACTCTCTGACCCAAGTACCGCAGTATGCTCCTGTCCGACCCAGAAGATCTGACAATCCCGGTAGGAAAGAAATATGGGGACGGAGCTGCTCACCAACAACTGCAACTAGTGCCTCAAGTCGACAAACTCTCTGTGGTCTGAAGGCAATCCCACTGTCAACATAGGCTCTGTAAAAATCCTCATGCAGAGGTGTGTAGAAACCCTCTGAAGCTCTGGTGTCCCGCTAAGGTGGGAACCACCGACCAACCTTGACGAATCGGAGGGCCTGAACCTGTCGTGCTGTAGCTCCCCTCAGGTTAAAGTGCTCAATTGGGGGCTGACCACGAGCTCTGGGAGGTGGACGACCTCCACGTTGCTGACCCTCTGGCCTAGGAGTCACCTGAGCACGCGTGCGTCCTGAGCGACGACGTGGTGGAGTCTGCACTGTCTGCTCCTGTGTCTCCTCTGCAGGCTGCTCCTCTGTCTGCTCTGCGGGCTGGTCCTCTGTCTCCTCAGTGGTCTCTGTATCGAGCTATCGTCCTTCAAGGTGAAAGCGACGCTCACCAATGTGAATACCACTACCTCTGCCTCCTCTTTCTGCTAGATCAGCAGCATCAGCCACTGCCTGTGCTATCTCTGCCTCTGTGAGCGTCCTCTTTCTCTTCTTGGCGGCGATCTTCTTGCGCTTGCCACGGGCAACCTCTGTCAAATGTGGAGGACTTCCATCCCCGTCACTCGGTGCACCACCAACATTCTTGCAGCAGGCCATGCTGAGAACAACTGACACTGAATAGATGATGAGCTGCCAAACAAGAATTTCCCTGAATTAACTCATGACTGCAAGATGATGAACTGACTCTCGTGAGGCTTGGCCTCAATCCGTATCCGCAGGCTTGGCCTCGGATTCAAATATCCACTGACAAAGCTGCCCACTACCACACAAAAGCACCGACACGACTCACTGCAAAGATGGAATAGATAGAGCTACTTTTAAGCAATATATTTCAACTAATAGATGAGCGATGTCCTTATGAGAGCAAGCATAAGAGATAAGAAAAGAATAGAGCACGATATGCTACCTCAGACGAGCGAGACTCTAGTGAAAGAGGTGAGGGACCTTGACGCGTGGGAGTTCCACGGGAATGACGGACGAGCGCTGGAATGTCGAGACAAACGAAAAGTGAATCAGAACACGACGAGATTTCATCGGCAAACCATCTAGGTCAAGGTAACGACAAAGAAACCTCGCGGTGAAGCCGCACGGAGATGGCCGGAGTTGCAGGACAAGGGCGTCGCAGAGGGACCCTCTCGGCCGAGAACCAAGGGCAGCGCGGAGGAGGGCTGCCTGGCCTTCGCTGTGGGTGGCCGGAGAGGAGAGGGACGGTGGCTCACTAGCAATCGGAGGAGGAGCAGCGGTGGCGCGCGGTTGCTAGGGTTCGGCGTGGAGAAGCGGTGGTGCTGCAGCTGCTAGGGTGGAGGAGGGTCGGCGGCGCAGCAGGTGCGGTGGTGGAGCGGTGGCCGCGCGCGGGCTGCGATGGAGGAGCAACTGCAGCGCGCGGGCTAGGGCACGGGAACAAGGAGCGGCGGCGCGCGAGAGGAAGAAGAAAGGAGGAAAACTGCCGATGGAACAATGAAAAGGATTCAGATCCTATTTTCACGAGGTGACCGGACGCGCTGATCGACTGACCAGACGTGCTGCAGAGGCGTCCGGTCAGAGTCCATTAAGCTCCTGGCGCGACCGGACGTGTCCGGTTAGAGGTGACCGGACGCAGACAGAGTCCGGTCAGAGGTCCACCCGGGAACCCATTACGCGCGACTGGATGCACAGATGAAGTCCAGGACCGGACGCAGTGGTCGCAGCGTCGCGTTCGGTCCAGCGTCCGGTCAAAGATCCATGAGGACCGCCTTCGCGCGACCGGACGCGCTGGTGATGGCTGGAACCGGACGCAGAGGTTGAGCAGCGTCGCGTCCGGTCCAGCGTCCGGTTGCTGTTTTTCACCGTTTCTCTTCCCGATCTTCGACGCGACTTCTCCCAATCAAGTTCCAATACAAAGAGATCCAAATAAACACCAATTAGAACCTGATATGAGAGACATCTCTCAAACCCTCAATTTTTTCAAAATATTTCGCCTTAGGCTAGTATTATTTTTAAGAAAATATGCGATAAACACCCGAGGAGCAACGTATGGCCATGCAATAGAGTTTATCCTTGGGAGCATCAAATGCTCTCTCTATCCATGGACGAACACAGAGGTTGCTCAAAGCAAAACTGAAAAGAAACGACAAAGCAACAACCATGCATATGCAATGCAAAGCAAGAAGGTAAAACTAGGTTGCTTGTCAAGTTTGATCCACAGTTAGGCTTCTTCACTCCTCCAAAGGAGGGTTATCATAACCGTGTTAGACAAGTTCTAGATGCATTATGGAAGTTTAAACATGAAATATATTACAATGCAATGCAAGGGACAACACAAGCTCATTTTTTAAAGTTACTAGAATCAAGCACATTTAGCTCACTTCTCAACCTACAAAAGGTAGCCTCATCCAAAGGTTTAGTGAAGATATCTGCTAATTGATTTTCACTTCTTACACCTTCTAGTGATATATCATTTTTAGCAACATGATCCCTTAGAAAGTGATGGCGGATATTAATGTGTTTGGTGCGTGAGCGTTGTACCAGATTATTAGCAATTTTAACGGCACTTTCATTATCACATAAAAGTGGCACCTTATCAAGAACAACACCATAGTCTAGAAGGGTTTGCTTCATATATAAGATTTGTGCACAACAAGCCCCCGCGGCAATGTATTCCGCCTCGGCGGTGGACAAAGCCACACTATTTTGCTTTTTAGATGACCAAGATACAAGTGACCTCCCAAGCAAATGGCACCCTCCGGATATGCTTTTTCTATCAATTTTGCAACCGGCATAATCTGAGTCGGAATAGCCAACTAGTTGAAATTTAGCTCCTTTGGAATACCAAAGACTAATGCTTGGGGTGTGCTTAAGATATCTTAAGATTCTTTTCACGGCACTTAGGTGAGGTTCTTTAGGACACGCTTGAAAGCGAGCACACATGCACACACTAAACATGATATCGGGCCTAAATGCGGTAAGGTACAACAAGCTACCAATCATAGAATGGTAGAGAGTTTGATCAACCGGTTTACCTCTCTCATCTAGGTTGAGATGTCCATTAGATGGCATTGGGGTCTTGATTGGCTTACAATCCTCCATCTTGAATCTCTTGAGAAGATCCTTGGTATACTTTTCTTGAGAGATAAAAATCCCTTCGTTCATTTGCTTGACTTGAAAACCAAGGAAGAATGTAAGTTCACCAATCATGGACATCTCGAACTCCTTCGACATCAATTCACCAAATTCCTTGCAATAATCTTCATTTGTTGATCCGAAGATAATATCATCAACATAGACTTGACAAATGAAGATCTCCCCATTAAGCTTCTTGGTGAATAGTGTGGTGTCGACCTTTCCAATTGTGAAGCCCTTCTCAATGAGGAAGTCCTGAAGACGCTCATACCACGCTCTAGGGGCTTGCTTGAGCCCATATAGCGCCTTGGACAACCTATAAACATGATTAGGTATCTAGGGTCTTCAAACCCGGGAGGTTGATCAATATAGACTAGTTCATTTATGAAACCATTTAAAAACGCACTTTTAACATCCATTTGATATAATTTCATTTCATGATGCGATGCATATGCAAGAAGGATACGAATGGCTTCAAGTCTTGCAACGGGTGCAAAGGTCTCTCCAAAATCAAGTCCTTCAACTTGAGAGAACCCCTTTGCAACTAGTCTTGCCTTATTCCTCACAACTACGCCTTGGTCATCTTGCTTGTTGTAGAACACCCACTTGGTTCCAATGACTCTTACACCTTTTGGATGCTCCTCAAGTGTCCAAACTTGATTGCGGGTGAAGTTGTTCAATTCTTCGTGCATTGCATTCACCCAATCCGGATCTTGAAGAGCTTCTTCTACATTCTTAGGTTCAAGACAAGAGACAAAAGAGTGATGTTCAACAAAAGAAGCAAGTTTTTAAGATCGAGTCATTACACCCTTTATAGGACTCCCTATGATGAGATCTTGTGGATGTACTTGAAGTAGAGGTGAGTGTCTTCTATTAACCACTTGAGGAGGGGGTTGGGGGGCATCAACATCTTGAGCTTGTGCCTCGGCTTGTTCATGAGAGACATGAGTGTCTTCATTTTCAACTCTCTCATTATTGTCATCATCTCGAGGCACATATGATGAAGATGGTGGATTGACCATTTGAGCATCGTCCTCATCATCTTTAGACTTGATGTCTCTCATCGGCATGTTCTTCATTGCCTCCCTCAATGGTTCATCACCTACATCATCACAATTCTCAATTGCTCCTTGGGAGCCATTAGATTCATCAAAATGCACATCATATGTTTCTTCAACCAAACCGGTGGCATGGTTAAATACTCTATATGCTTTGGACTTTGGAACTTCCCTAGGTGTTGCTGCTTCTTGTAGATGTAGCATTTGCAACCAAACACCTGAAAGAATGAAATGTTCGGCTTCTTCCCATTTAGCAACTCATAGGGGGTCTTGCCAAAAAACTTTTGTAGGAAGAGGCGATTTCATGCATGTTGATGCAAAAGTGAATCTGCAAACACAAAGGGCTAATACCCGAAGTCGATATCCAAAGCGTGCCAGTCGATTTGACCTGTTAATCGACAAGGATGAAGATACGAGCACTTTGGTCCTGACAACAGCGATACGCCCGGAAGTCACGGCCAAGAGGTACTCACGCGGAACTCGAGGATCGACGAAAATTGCACTTAGAGCAATGCAACTCGCCGAATCGATGAGAACTCGTAAAAAAGGAAAAATATGCAAATTGACGAAGTCGCCGAAAAGTAGATGTAAATAAGAGCAAAAGCTGTTTTTTGATGTATATTGATTGATTTCTATTACATTGCCCTTCACTCTATATTTATATCCTGATCTATAGAAACATAATCGAATACGACTAGGATACTAAACTCAAATCTAAGAACATGACTTTTACACAACTCAGACTCTACTAATCGTAAACAAGGAAATCAATTCCTATTTTATTCCATGATCCGCCTTAATCACGATGGTATTCTTATCGGTCTCCTTTCCACCAGCACATCCCCTTTTCCATCGGCAGCAACCTTCGATCTCCTTCCATCGGCACATTCCCTATTTCATCGGCTGCAGTCTTCACACCTTCCTTCATTAATACATTCCCTTATCGGCAACAGTCTCCAAACCTTCTTCCATCGGCATCGGCAATAACACCTTTAACTTCATCGGCAACATTCCCAATCAAATTCATACACTGCCACCGCTTAAAACAAACTTATTCTCCTTGGCCATCAATTCACACGGCAATCTCTCCCTTGCTAATCAGTCTTTCCTGATCATTTTGACACGTACTAAAAACGGTGTCAACACATGCCCCCCAATTTCGGAGTATAAGATACCGATGCTCCGAAATTTACTCCAACTGATGCTTGCTATTATCTATTCCTTTGACCCACTCTCCAAGCATAACATGATTTGTTACCAAACTCAATCAAATCTAGATCCAATCCATGTATCTCAATATATATATATTGCATTTTTCTAACCTTCTTTGCCTTAACTATGGTTGAGATACCAAAATAACACATCTTCAACAATATCTCACCGCAACGCATCATTTTTAGAACTGAAAAATCTTGTATCAAGATATCCTTCAAGCTATGATTACTTGCTGTCAAATCTTCTGTACCATTCCTTGATTGTCGTGCGCACAGTTACCATATCCAACTGAACCACCTCGATTCATCCGCATACGGCATAGAGATAAGTCAAGAATACCCCTACTCCAAATACCCTATAAATAGATTCCTCCGGGCTGTTCATCTTCTACCTTCAAACTCCACCTTTTGGCATTCTCACCCCGGCGGCAACCCTAACCAACAACCGCGCGTCTTCAACTCATCTGAATCATCATCTTCAAGTTCCCAACTCGTGCCCTCACCCTCCTGAAGCAATGGCTGTCAACTTCGACGTCCCTGCGGTTTGTTCTTTTTCTTATTACTTTCACTTTAATCCTTTCGGTTCCCTGCGAATTCTTACAGTCGACATTTTCTTTCTCTTTCATTTTCTCGGTCTTTCAAACCTAGGAACTCCGCAACACATTGGTGATTCCAACCCATCAACCTCCTCTTCACTGCTTAGGTCCGATGGGCAACCCAGACCCAACTGATTTGATTAATGCAGAAGCCAATCGTATTCCCTTCAAATCTCAGAATTTCTCCTTGAATTTGTGGAAAGATACATTCCGTTCTTGGCCTAAACCCACCAAAGGGTGGAAAAATTGGTTTCTGAGGGTCAACAGGTCAATGCAAGTATTCTGGGCAGAGCGAAAAATAGATCAATGTATCAGGCTGTCCATTGCCGATATGCAGAAAAATGAATCTATGATGATAGCTGCTGCTCAATTTTGGTCTGACACCACCAACACCTTCATGTTTGGTCATGGTCCATGTGCCCCCACCCTTGCCGATGTGTACATGCTCACAGGCCTAGACATTTCAACTGTCAATGAAGGCCATATTTTCAGCAGAAAAGCTGAGTACAGAATAACCACACGCAACATCGGCGGCTGGACGGGATATATCCAGGAGTACCAGAAGACTGGTACTGTCAACCAAAGGGAGCATGCCACATTCCTGAACATGTGGCTAGAAAAATTTATTTTCTGCGGACGATCGGTAGGACCAACTAATGCTTTCCTCCCGGCAGCAGAACTCTTGGCCAACGGTGTCAGATTTCCACTTGGCCGATATCTTCTGAGTTCAACCTACCATCTCCTCCACCAAGTATCCCAAAAGCTTATACTTGGCGAACCCATCGGCAATCTGGGAGGCCCATGGTGGTTTATTAATATGTGGTTAAACGCCCACATGCACAAGCGTTTACAATGGGATTTCTTTGCTCAGGAATTCCCACGAGAGATTCCCGAAGAACACGTCCTCAGGGATGATGAATCGGCAACACGCCCCCCTCTCAACTTTGGTGAAGCAATCATCGTCCTTCCCGGAACAGACGCCAATGAGGATCAAATCGGCAGATTTTTTTCATACTTTCTACCATGGCCTCCCTCGTGATCATAGGGCTTGGGTGCCTTATATTGACGAGGATAACAAATTTCCCCTCCTCTTCAATTTTGCCGATAGTGATCTGAACCAAGATAATGATCTCATGATGGCCATCATCACCCCCAGAGCAATTCCAGTCAATACATTTGGCAGTGGGAAAGCCTCCCACATTACTTATGAATTTTACAATCCATCGGCAGTATCTCGCCAGCTGGCTTTTGGGCAATTGCCCATTAAACTGTGCTATGCCGATGTAATTAAACCCAGGGAAATCATCACCTCTGGAACTGAATGGAGCAGGATAGTAAGACTTGCTCCTAATGCTGATATTTCCAATGTCGATCTCTCCGCCTGGTCACCAGCTTCTTTCATAACAGAATCATATAAGCAATGGTGGCAGGAATGGAAAGAACAGCTATTTTCAACATCTGTTCACACATATCGGCACCAGATTGACCCCGATTATGCTATTCCTGATAATGCAGTAAGTTCCTTTCAACTTTTATCCCTTCCCTTTTCTTTCATTATGTGTATCGGTAACTAACCTCCTTTGAAACAGGCTGACGATCCAGTTCCACCGATAAGCAAAAGCGGAAAACCCTTCAATCTTTATCCAGCCTCTCCGATTTCAGCAATCGGTTACAATGCCCCCACCCTGGAAGCCTTGACTTTCCAAAGAGCTCGTACCAAAATTGGCGCTTCTAGACCAAGATTGGGAACATCTAGGGCTTCTCCAAAGGCTGCTGCTTCAAGCCTGATCAAGGCTTTTAAGGTAATAATCTTGTTTATTATTTTCTCTGCCGATACACTTTATATTAACATACAACTATCAGGGTGTACAAGCTGCAGCTGGATCATCATCGGCAACTTTACCGAGCACCACAACCTCTACTCCTTCCTCAGAGGTATTCTTTCATTATTTTTTATTTTTCCCATTAAACATCCAATCTTATACCTGTTTTTGCAGCAACAAATGGATACATCGGTAAGCACACCGATCATACAAGCTCCTCAACCAATAGATGTTGATGCCCCCCAGCCAGTTGTTGTCGAATCACAACAAAAACGTAAAGCTTTGACCGATGCTGAGGCTCAACAGAAACGACAAAAACCTACACCGGCCCCTGCGTCTGCTCCAACACCCGTCGATCAGCCTTCTGAACAAACTGCTCCTGCCCAAGATACATCATCGGCAATTGTACCTCAAGGGCCGACTACCGATGTGGTCATTGAAGACATTCCATCGGCATCTTCTGCCGATCCTTCACAGGACCCTTTACAAACCGCTCCTTCAAGTCAAGCTCAAGAAATAGCCTTGAAGCAGGTAAACCAATCAATTACCCGATATATCATATCTTCAAAATATTATAAACCAGATTTCTAATTCTCTTTATCCCATAGGAACAAGATTCTCCCGATAGCTTATTTTCTTTTGCTATCGATATTTCTGATGATGATGGAGAAGAAGCGAGCTCCTCCCTGGCGTTGGGAACAATATCATCAGACACATATGGCAAGCTGGAAACCCTCCTAAACCTGCTTCAGCAAGAAACTGCCCAATTGGTAATCGACTCGGATCCTGCGAAGTCTATCTTCAAGGCAATCCGCGGCCAAGTCCCCTCCAATGTTGAAGAAATCATCTTTCCAGCAGTCCATCTGGAAAGCAGACAGCTTCAATACCAAAGGGCCGTTCATCGTATTGCTGACAGAGCAGCCCAATCTCAACTTAAAGAAGAGATGCTACAGCTGAAGCAGACTGCCGACGAGAAGCACAAGAACATCAATAATTTGCAAGCCTCCAGTGTCGATATTAGACAGAAGATCTCAGATCTATCGGCAAAGAAAGCAGCCCTGCTAGCTGAACTAGAACAAGTTGAGACAGCTCTGACCCAGGTCAAACAAGAAGAAGACCAGCTTCCCGACGCCATTAAAGCCCTTCAACAGGAACGGGATGCTCAAGCTCGCAAGGCCTTGGCATTGAAAAAGAAAATCAAACCTGTGGAAGGAAATGCCGATGAAGATGCCAAGGAACTAAAAGAAGCCGATGAAATTCGCCTGCGTGCGATATCAGCCATCCAGGCTTTGTTAAATTCGGCATAATTGATACTTTGTTTTAACTCCAGCCAATAGGATTGTTATCAGCAACTATACTTTTTATGCATCTATCCAAATACTAGGGTAATATTTCTTTAAATATTTTCCATTTAACGCTCTGGGAAATACCACTCCTTCGAGAGTTTCAAGAATATACGCATTACCAGGAACAGACTGACTTATCCGATATGGACCTTCCCAATTAGGGGACCATTTGCCAAACTTAGAATTTTTAGTCCCAATCGGTAAAATCAACTTCCAGACTAATTCACCATCGGCAAATTCCTTTACCTTCACTTTCTTATCATACCACCTAGCTACTCTCTTCTTGTTTTCCTCGATGTTAACCAAAGCTTTTAACCGATGACCTGCTACGTCCTCCAACTCATCTTTCATAAGGATATCATAGTCATCGGCTGTCAGTTGATCCTGAAAACGCATCCGCCTAGATCCAATCTTAATCTCCCAAGGTAATACTGCATCGTGCCCATACACCAATTGATAAGGCGACACCTTGGTTGCACCATGACATGCCATCCGATATGACCACAAAGCTTCATTTAATATGATATGCCACTTTTTAGGATATTCTCTGATCTTGCGCTTAATAAGTTTGATAATCCCCTTATTAGATGCTTCAGCTTGGCCATTTGCTTGGGCATAATATGGTGAAGAATTCAAAACTTTAATTCCCATACTCAAAGCAAACTCATCAAATTCACCTGATGTAAACATAGTGCCCTGATCGGTAGTGATAGTTTGAGGGATGCCAAATCGGTAAACAATATGCTCCTTCAAAAAATCAACCATGTTAGCCGATGTCACCTTTTTCAAAGGAATTGCTTCAACCCACTTTGTGAAATAATCGGTAGCAACCAGAATAAATTTATGCCCTTTACTCGATGGTGGATAAATTTGACCGATGAGATCAATAGCCCAACCCCTAAACGGCCATGGTTTAATTATAGGATTCATAGCCGATGCGGGTGCTCTTTGAATATTACCAAACTTTTGACATTCCTGACATCCTTTAAAATATTTAAAACAATCTTCAAGAATAGCTGGCCAATAATATCCATTTCTTCTGATCATCCACTTCATCTTGAATGCTGACTGATAAGCCCCACATACTCCTTCATGAATTTCGCTCATCAGGCTTTTTGATTCCTCTATGCTAACACACCTGAGTAAAACTCCATCTATGGTACGATAATATAATTCATCATCGAGGAGTACATACTTTGTCGCTTGGAATCTTACACGTCTCTCAACCTTTTTAGATGGATTCTTTAAATAATCAATGATTTCCTTTCTCCAGTCATCGGCATCAACCACCAATGTCAATGCTTCTTGAACAGGTTGATATCCTAAAGCATGCTGAGCCAATCGGTTAGCCTCTTCATTATGCATCCGGGAAATATACTCCAGATGAAAACTCCTAAACCCTCTTAACAATTCCAAACATTTCTCATGATATGAAATCAGGATTTGATTTCGACATTCATAAATCCCAATCAACTGATTTATAACTAGCATAGAATCACCAAAGACTTCAACAGCATCAGCCTGTATTTCTTTAAGCAACTCCAACCCTTTTATCAATGCTTGGTATTCAGCTTGATTGTTTGTTGATGTGGCAACGATCGGCAATGAGAATTCATACTTCTTCCCTTGAGGAGAAATTAACACGATGCCGATGCCTGCCCCTTCATTACAAGTGGACCCATCAAAGAACAATGTCCATGGAGCAACTTCCAAAGAATCTACTGTATTGCAATGTTGAGTAACAAAATCGGCCATAACTTGTCCTTTAACTGCCTTAGCCGATTCATAACGTAAGTCAAATTCTGATAACGCTAAAATCCATTTACCAATCCTACCATTTAATATCGGCATAGATAGCATATATTTGACTACATCATCTTTGCATACGACAGTACATTCAGCCGATAGTAAATAATGCCTTAACTTACTACAGGAGAAATATAAACATAAGCATAATTTCTCAATAGCCGAATACCTGGTTTCAGCATCTATTAATCGTCTGCTCAAATAATAGATAACACGCTCTTTTCCTTCAAATTCTTGAATAAGAGCTGAACCGATAACAGTATCTTCAGTTGATAAATATAATCTGAAAGGTTTTCCATGCTGGGGTGGAACTAACACTGGAGGATTTGTTAAATAACTCTTAATCTGATCTAGAGCCAACTGCTGTTCATACCCCCATTTAAACTCCTGATCGGCTTTCAATTTTAATAACGGACTGAAAGCCTTGATCTTACCTGACAGATTAGATATAAACCTTCTGATGAAATTAATCTTACCGATCAAAGATTGCAATTCAGTTTTATCGGCAGGAGCAACAACCTTGTTGATTGCCTCAATAGATTTTCTACTAATTTCAATGCCCCTCTGATGCACCATAAAACCCAAGAATTGTCCTGCCGATACACCAAATGCACATTTATTGGGATTCATCTTTAATCCATGTTTTCTTGTGCACTCTAATATCTTTCGCAGATCGGTTAGATGCTTCGTGATGTCTCCAGACTTAATCACTATATCATCAATATAGATTTCCACCAATGTGCCGATATATTCATGGAAAATAAAGTTCATAGCTCTCTGATAAGTAGCACCGGCATTTTTCAAACCAAATGTCATAACTATCCATTCAAATAATCCCACATGACCTAGACATCTAAAAGCAGTTTTGGAAATATCTTCTTCAGCCATGAATATTTGGTTATAACCCGCATTTCCATCCATGAAACTAATAATCTGATGCCCTGCTGCAGCATCAATCAACAAATCGGCAATCGGCATCGGATAACCATCCATCAGTGTAGCCTTATTAAGATTCCTGAAATCAATACAAACACGGAGTTTTCCATTTTTCTTATATACAGGAACCACATTAGAAATCCACTCTGCATACCGACACTGCCGAATAAACTTTGCCTCAATTAACTTGGTTATTTCGGCCTTAATATCAGGGAGTATATTAGGATTGCATCAGCGAGCCGGCTGCTGATGTGGCCGAAATCCAGATTTAATCGGCAACCGATGTTCAACTATAGATCGGTCTAATCCAGGCATTTCAGTATAATCCCAAGCAAAACAATCTTTATATTCCTTTAACAAATCAACTAATTGCTGTTTACACTTGGAATCTAATTTAGAGCTAATAAAAGTGGGCCTTGGCCTATCACCTTCACCAATATCTACTTCTATTAAATCATCTGCCGATGTAAATCCTTGCCCTAATTTTCCATCATCGGCAAATCTATCCATTAAAACTCTTCTTCAGAACCGACTGCTTGGATCGGTAGAATTTCATAATCAGCAACCTTGAGGAACTCTTTCTCCCAAGCTTCTCCCGATATGCACCTGGTTCGTTCATAAGTATCTGATTCTGCCGATGCAATGATATAAGAAGAATCACCAGGAACAACTTCAATCTTATCTCCGATCCATTGTACCAAACATTGATGCATTGTAGAAGGAACACAACAATTAGCATGAATCCAATCCCTTCCCAGAAGTAAATTATATGCACCCTTGCCATTAATAACAAAGAAAGTTGTCGGCAAAGTTTTACTACCGATGGTCAACTCAACACATACTGCTCCTTTAGCTGGTGACACATTGCCTTCAAAATCCTTTAGCATCATATCGGTTTTAGTTAAGTCTTGATCTCCCTTACCAAGCTTCCGATACATCACATAAGGTATAATATTAATCGCAGCTCCTCCATCAATAAGTATCTTAGATACGGGCTGCCCATCAACTCTGCCTTTTACAAACAAAGCCTTGAGGTGTTGTCTCTCATCATCAGCCGGCTTCTCAAAAACAGCCATCATTGGATCTAACATTAATTGAGCTATCTGATCAGAGGAAACAACCTCTTCTTCATTGTCAGACAAAGCCAAAAATTCCATCGGCAACATAAACACCATATTGATGTCTGCCGATGGACCTTTATCCTTGTGCCTTATCTGCCACTGCTGGTTACCAGATTTCTCATTGGAGGGACTTTCTTCTTGATATAAATCTTTCTGACGATCCCGCTGCATTTTTCTCTTCTGTGTCTTTGTCAAACCTTCTGGACACCATTGAGGAAGCTTAGTTTTCTAAACTGGCTGATAAATTCTAGTTGTCTCCACACGACGTATATTAGGGTCCCTGTAGAATATTTCTTCATCAGGGACTCTTGCATTTGCCATCTCTTCGAGTTCCTCTTGATTCCTTGGAAAATATGCAACACGTTTACCAAGACTTTCATGCACACTAAGCCTGCCCCCCAGCCGATCATGTACTGATGCTCTCCTTCTGATCGGCTCATTAATGGGCAAACCTTGATTACCAGATTGAAATCTTCTTGCAGGATAATTAACTCCATAATAGCCATTACACTCTGGACAATTTTCAACAGTAGGTAACTTAATACCTTCTTCCCAACAATGAATAAAAAATGGACAATTCCAATGATCCTTATGCCGATTCCACTCTTCTTGACGCCTTTCCTCTTGTTGTCGTCTATACCGGTCCCTTCGCTGACGCCATCCTTCGTGTTGTCTTTGATGGGTAATCACGATGCCAGATCGAGGAGGCCTCCCAGAACCGCCACTCTCTGTCAATAGCCCCTTGCCTTTTGCATCATCAGTAGTTATCCGATGTTGGGGATCTACTGATGCATTCTTTTCAGCAGCTTCCGACGTCAACACCTTAACTTTTCCTTCAGCGTCCAACATATTTGTTGGAAAAGGATGTTAATCAATTTTCATTGGCTTTTGAATCTTGGAATTGCAAAATTTTATCCTGCCAGACTCAATAGCTGACTGTAATTGCTGTCTAAACACCTTGCAATCATTAGTACTGTGTGAAGTTGCATTGTGCCACTTGCAATACAGCATATGCTTCAACTCTTCTACTGATGGGATCACATGATTGGGTGATAATTTAATTTGGCCCTCCTGAAGCAAAAGATCGAATATTTTATCGGCTTTGGTGACATCAAAAGTAAACTTTTCTGGCTCTTTGTGACCAAAGGGACAAGATATCGGCTTCTTATTCTTAACCCACTCGGCCAAACCGATAACTGGTTCATTATCTGAATCAGAATCTTCCGCTTCTTCAACAAATGAAATTTTCTTGTTCCAATTTCTCTTAGGTTCAAAAACTCTAGTATCTTGATCAGAAATCCTTTGTACTAAATGACTTAGGCTTTCGAACTCCTGAGAAGCATATCTGTCCTTTAGGTGTGGCAATAATCCCTGAAAGGCTAAATCGGCAAGCTGCCGATCATCCAATACCAGACTGTAACATTTATTCTTTACATCTCGTAGCCTTTGCACGAAGCCTTCTACCGATTCATCATTGCGCTGTTTCATCTTTACCAAATCGGTAAGCTTTTTCTCATGAATTCCAGCAAAGAAGTACTTATGAAATTGCTTTTCCAGATCAGCCCAAGTGATAATAGAATTTGGTGGTAGTGAAATAAACCACGTAAATGCTGATCCAGATAGAGATGACGAGAAAAGACGAACTCTCAATTCATCTCTACAAGCTGCCTCTCCACATTGAATAATAAAACGATTAACATGCTCCATGGTTGATGTATCGTCTTGCCCAGAGAATTTAGTGAAATCTGGCACTTTGTAACGATTTGGGAGAGGAATTAAATCATATGCTGGAGGATACGGAGTCCGATAAGAATAAGTATTAACCTTGGGCTTGATCCCAAATTGATCTCTCATAATTTCTGCTATCTTATCGGCCCAAAAAATATCGACATCTTGCTGACGATATGATTGAATCTCTGCTGGAGGCATCTGTTGATATCCTTCTGCATACCTTTGTTGCCCACGATCTCCAGCAATTGGCATATTTGCTACTAACTGTGGTCCATTAACCTGCTGAAAAGGATTCATCGGCTGAGCTGCCGATGCTTGATTCTGAAAACCAGCATGCATGTGACCTTGATGAACTCCTATGACCTGCTGATTTGGCTGAACTGTATGTTGAGTAGGAAACTGCCCTGACCAATTATTAGTATTCATCGGCACAGAATTTGCCGATGGCTGGTAGCTTGTTGGCATTGCTGGATAATTATATCCAACTTGAGGCATAACCTATACTCCAGGTTGACTGATTATAGGAGCCTTCTGCTGCATCGGTAACAAACTTGCCGATGGACTTGAACCAGATGTTTGACCCAGAGACGCCTGAAAACCTCCCAGACTTAGTTGTGCAGTAGTTGTAATATATTGAGGCGCTTGGGCTATCGGCAAACCAGCCGATGTTATAGGAGTTTTTCCTGCTGCGTCAAACACTTGAGATAATCCGTGATTGACAGTAGATGGCTCCGGAGGCATACCATATCCCCACCAATTAGCAGGAGTTTGATTACTCTGTAGTACAGGACCTGATAAAGCTGATGCTGATAGATCTGTACCAAGCTGAACTCGTCCTGATAATGCTGAATCTGGACGAATCGGAGTAGACTGTGCATTAGATAATCCTACTGATACTGGAGGAGAAGAAATCTCTATACCCGCAACGGCTGGAGGAGCCGATGGAGCAACAGCAGATGCTGCTTCTGGTTGATGATAAGCAGGCCCGACGTAATGATGTGACGCTTGCCCTTCTTTGAAAGTTCGAATCACAGCATTATGAACAGTATTGGACAGCACATTGGAGTGATTAATTAAAGCATGATTCACTACAGAATTAACCATCTCTTGAAGTTTACCAGGATTAGGATCAAAGGTAACCTACCGAGGCAACGGCAAGTCCTGCTTCTGGATGACTTGTCCACTTTTGTTCATGCTGAATGACTTTAAGCAAAGCTGTCTATATTCTTCAATAGCCCTCTCCATAGCCTGCTTCTGATCATCCTTAAGATCTTCTTCTGTTACTGCGATGATATTCCCAGCATCTATCTCATGATTAGGCATCTTGATTAGATCTGTCCCACTGGGCGTGCCAAAAGATGTGTTGATGCAAAAGTGAATCTGCAAACACAAAGGGCTAATACCCGAAGTCGATATCCAAAGCGTGCCAGTCGATTTGACCTGTTAATCGACAAGGATGAAGATACGAGCACTTTGGTCCTGACAACAGCGATACGCCCGGAAGTCACGGCCAAGAGGTACTCACGCGGAACTCGAGGATCGATGAAAATTGCACTTAGAGCAATGCAACTCGCCGAATCGATGAGAACTCGTAAAAAAGGAAAAATATGCAAATTGACGAAGTCGCCGAAAAGTAGATGTAAATAAGAGTAAAAGCTGTTTTTTGATGTATATTGATTGATTTCTATTACATTGCCCTTCACTCTATATTTATATCCTGATCTATAGAAACATAATCGAATACGACTAGGATACTAAACTCAAATCTAAGAACATGACTTTTACACAACTCAGACTCTACTAATCGTAAACAAGGAAATCAATTCCTATTTTATTCCATGATCCGCCTTAATCATGATGGTATTCTTATCGGTCTCCTTTCCACCAGCACATCCCCTTTTCCATCGGCAGCAACCTTCGATCTCCTTCCATCGGCACATTCCCTATTTCATCGGCTGCAGTCTTCACACCTTCCTTCATTGATACATTCCCTTATCGGCAATAGTCTCCAAACCTTCTTCCATCGGCATCGGCAATAACACCTTTGACTTCATCGGCAACATTCCCAATCAAATTCATACACTGCCACCGCTTAAAACAAACTTATTCTCCTTGGCCTTCAATTCACACGGCAATCTCTCCCTTGCTAATCAGCCTTTCCTGATCATTTTGACATGTACTAAAAACGGTGTCAACAATGCATAACATGTGGTGTTGATTGCCTTGGCCCACAATTTTTCCGGTGTGTTGTACTCATCTAGCATTGTTCTTGCAAGGATAATGAATGACCGGTCCTTTCTCTCAACTACACCATTTTGTTGAGGAGTGTAGGTTGAAGAAACTTCATGCTTGATCCCAATCTCATCACAATAAGCTTCAATGTTTGTGTTGTCAAATTCTTTGCCATTGTCACTTCTTATCTTCTTTATCTTGACTTCAAATTCATTTTGAGCTCTCTTTGCAAACTTCTTGAAACAATTGGCCACTTCAGATTTGTCATGAAGAAAGAATGTCCAAGTGTATCTTGAGTAGTCATCCACAATCACAAGACAATAAAGATTTCCACCCAAGCTCTTGTAAGTTGTAGGACCAAACAAATCCATGTGTAGAAGCTCTAACACTCTTGATGTTGACATGTAAGCTTTTGTTGGATGAGTATTTGCAACTTGTTTACCGGCTTGACATGCACTACAAGGTTTGTCCTTCTCAAACTTGACATCTTTCAAGCCTCTCACTAACTCTTTCTCTAATAATTTGTTAAGAGTATTCATACCAACATGAGCAAGTCTCCTATGCCAAAGCCACCCAAGTGAAGTTTTGGTGAACAAGCATGTCATCAAGTTTGCATCTTCGGAGGTGAAATCAACAAGATAGAGATTTTTGTATCTAAATCCTTTGAAAATCATTTGTTTGTCATCTATCTTTGATACTACCACTTCATTTGGAGTGAATAAGTATTGATAGCCAAGGTCACAAAGTTGTCCAACGGATAGTAGGTTGAAACTCAAGGAAGCAACATAGAGCACATTTGAAAGAGAGTGATCATTTGATATTGTAATCTTGCCTATACCCTTGACTTTGCTCTTTGAATTGTCCCCAAATGTGATCTTCTCTTGACATTCCCCATTTTCTTCAAGTAAGGTGAACATACGAGGATCACCGGTCATATGTTGAGTGCAACCACTATCAATAACCCAATGAGATCAACCGGTCTTGTAGTTCACCTACACACAAGAGATCAAGCTTTTTGTTTAGGGACCCAAACTTGAGAGGGACCCTTGACTTTCTCAACTAGTGACTTGGCAACCCAAATCTTCTTAGGCCTATTCTTATTTGGGGGACCCAAGAACATAACTTTCATCTTTCCACTAGAATCTCTTCTAAGCATATAGTGAGCATTGAAAGCAAAGGGTCTAGCATGCTTGGACAAGGGTTGTGGTGGTGGAGTTTCACACTCATGAGAAAAGTGACCCTCTTGTCCACACTCAACACATCTCTTAGGCTTGGGCTTTGATTTGCTTTGTTGTTGTTGAGCTTTGGCCTTCTTCTCTTGATTTACCAAGTAACCAATGCCACTTCTATCCATCTTTATGATGGTGTTCATGAGTAGCTCACTTTGCAAGTATTGACCTCTTGTGAACTTGCTTAAGCCGGTCTTGAGATGCTCTTTCTCTTGCTTGAGCTTTTTGTTCTTCTCAATGAGTGACTCATTTGATGTTTGTTTTTCAAGAGCCATCAACCCTTTTAGCTTCTTGTTCTCATCTCTAAGCATTTCATTTTCACTCTTGAGCTTGACATAATCATCATAGTTGTCGGACTCAACCACTTTCTTGCCTTTGCCACTAGAGCCTTGCTCAATGCTCTCAATAATCAAGTCATCACATGATGTGGCTATATCAATCTTAACAACTTGGTTAGTAGCATCATGTGTCTCAAGAGAAAGCTCATTAGCAACAACAAGACTATCATAATTAATTTTTAATGAAGTATATTTGTCTTTTAGCAAGTTGTGCCTAGTGTTGAGCTCATCATGCTTCTTCTCAAGTTTATCATGTTCATCTCTAAGCTCTTTGTTGAAATTTTTGAGCTCCTTGAGAGTAGAAGTCATAATTTCATTTTAATCTTTAAGCTCATCACTAATCTTTTGTGCAATCTCAAGCTTTGATGAAAGTGATTATTTTCATTTTGAAGCTCATCATTTTCATTTCTAGTATTTCTTATGACTTTTGAGTATTTGTTGAGCAATTTTACAAGTTCATCATAAGAAGGTGCATCAAATTCATCATCACTATCACTATCATCATCATCACTTTCATTATTTTGTACCTTTCGTTCACCCTTGGCCATGAGGCATAGGTGAGTAGTGGATGATGATGGTGAAGATAGCGGTGAAGATGTCGATGAAGATGATGATGGCCCAATCACAAATGCGGAGACCTTCTCTTTCTCGTTGTCGCTTTCATCACCGGAGGACTCACATGATGATTCAATATCGGTGAGCCAATCACCAACAACGTAAGCTTTTCCTCCCTTCTTCTTTTTGTGATATTCTTTCTTCTTGCCATCCTTCTTCTTGTATGGCTTGTTCTTCTTCTTCTCATCTTCTTCATCACTAGATTCATTTTTCTTGCCCTTGTTCTTGTTCTTGTACTTGTCTTTTGGAGGCTTAGGGCATTGATGAGCTAGATGACCAAGTTCACTACAATTGTAGCAATCCATTTTGGATATAGGCTTTCTTTTTGCTACTTGTGAAGAACTTCTTCTTGCCATCGAACTTGATGCCACTCTTGTTAAGCTTCTTTAGCATCTTGGTGGTCTTTCTCACCATGAGAGCAAGTGATGCATCATCAATATCACTCTCACTTGAGCTTTCATGCACTATCATGGCTTGGCTCTTCTTTTTCTTGTCATGGCTAGCTTTGAAGGCCAAATCCTTCTTCTTGGAAGATGATGAGCCCTCTTCCGGAGTGATATGCATGTACATCTCATGAGCATTGATCTTTCCCAATACTTGTGTCGGTGTTACGGTAGAGAGATCACTTTGGTGAAGCACAGTGACAATGTGGCCATACTTCTCAATGGAAAGAACACTCAAGATTCTCCTTGCAACATCCGATGGACTCATTTGAGTGAGCCCGAGAGCATTGAGATCCTCTACAAGAACATTCAAGCGAGTGTACATGTCATTAGCACTTTCCTTGGGAAGCATCTCAAAAGAGTTAATTTTCTTCAAAGCAATATGATAGCATTCCTCACGCTCACTCTTAGTTCTCTCATGGAGAGCACAAATACTTTCCCACAATTCATGAGCGTTTTTTGTATTACGCACACGATTGAAGATATCCTTGCCAAGGCCCCAGTAGAGTGCATATTTTGCCTTTGCATTCCACCGGTCGTACTTCTCCTCATCACCAACGGGGTTAGCGGGATCCTTGATTTCCGAAAGCCCTTCGGTGGCGGCTCTAAGACACCCGACATCTATGGCTTCGAGATACGCCTCTATGCAGATTTTCCAATATGGAAAATCATCTCCCTCAAAGATGGGAGGTGGTCCTTCCCCATTAGACATCTTGCTCTAGGCGGTAAAGTCTAATTTAGGAGCAACTCGGCTCCGATATCAATTGAAAGGATCAAGATGCCCAAGAGGGGGGTGAATTGGGCTTTTCTAAAAAAAATATTATGAGAATTAAATCTTACTAAGCCATAATTCACCCCTAGTGCCTACAAGTGTTCCTAGTGATTCTATCGGTAAAAGTTTTGCACCTTAAGTTCCAATCGTAGTCTAGCATGGCAATTCTAGGAAAGTAAATCAAGCAATAAAAGTAATACGAGAAAGTAAATCGCTTGAAAGTAAAGGGTTAGGAACACGGTGATGTTTTCCCGAGGTATCGGAGAGTCGCCACTCCCCACTAGTCCTCGTTGGAGCACCCGCACAAGGGTGTAGCTCCTCCTTGATCCACGCGAGGATCAATTGCTCTCTATGGGCTGATTCTTTGACACTTCGTCGCTGTGAATCGCCCACAACCGCTTACAAGATGAGTTGGGTCATCCACAAGCTCCGCCGGATGATCACCAAACTCCCAATCACCACCAAGCCATCTAGGTGATGGCGATCACCAAGAGTAACAAGTAAGAACTCTCACTTGACCACAACAAGCCTAATGAGAAGGTGGATGCACACTTGCTACTCCCTAGTCACTAATGAGGGATTTCAAACTTGGATTCTCAAATCTCAACCCTCAGTAGAGCTCTTGCACTTCCTTACAAATGAAAGGTGTTTCTCAGCTGAACAAATGAGCAAGAGACCTCAAATAGAGGTGTAGGGGATGTATTTATACTCCCCACAGTCAATTCCAACTGTTATGTGCCAACTCAGCATTTTACGTACTGACCGGACGCGCCGGTCGAAGTGACCGGACGCGTCCGGTCGGTGGCAACGGTCGAATTTAAAACCAACAGTGCTGAGTGATCGGACGCACAGCGAGTCCGATCAGGAGTAACCGAACGTGTTCGGTCATGCAAGAACCTTACTGTACTTTGACTGGACGCACGGTCGAGTCCGATCGGTGATGACCGGACGTGTCCGGTCAGCGAAGTACCTCTCTAGAACTGGACCAGATGCACTATAGACGCGTCCGATCGATTTCCTAGTCGCGTCCAATCAGATCACTTACCCTCTCTGACTTTGGTCAACCCGATCACCGCGTCCGGTCCATGGGAGGACCGCGTCCGGTAGACCGAGTTGAAACTACGGTGACTACCAGTACTGACCGGACGCGCCCGGTCAAGACAGAGACCGCGTCCGGTCAAGGATAAATGGCTCAAACGACTTCGAATCGCGACGCAACTTGAACCGAGTTTCTTCCAACTGAACTTTGGGCTTCACCTGAGCTACCTAGTGCTAAGTTTGACAAGTGTGCACCACACCTAAAGAAAAGACTCACCTAGGTCAAGCTACTCGCTCATGCCCCCCTTTATAGTACGGCCAAAGGAGAAAAGCGAAGATCCTAACGACTATTCCGAACGTAACTCAACTCCTCGACGTCCGGAACTAACCGTCCTTAATCTTGACGTTAATCCTTTGAAAACCGAAACGATTTCCATCAAGGGGCATGAAAACCATAGTGCCCAAAACAGTCACCATTCCCATGACCTAACTTACCAAAGTTTCTGCAAAACACACGTTAGTCATGGTAATGTTGCGTTGTCATTAATTGTCAAAACCAACTCTCGGGGCCTAGATGCTTTCAGCAGGTCTTGCCTCTTCCAACCCCCCAGGAGACGACTCCGCCTCGCTCAACCCCTGAGGATCGGGTCCACTCTTAGGAGTGGAGGAAAGATCCCGAAAGGGGCCCGTGCCGCCTTAACCGCCACGGGCGCATGCCCCTGACACAAAAAGGGAAGCAGGTATGCTTCCTACGGCCTCAACCGTGACGGGTCATCCCTGTGAGTAGGGATGCTTCCACGCAGCCTGCGACTGTGACGGGTCATCCCCGTGGGCAGGTATGCTTCCTCGCAGCCTGCGACTGTGACGGGTCATCTCCGTGGGCAGGTATGCTTCCACGCGGCCTGCGACTGCGACATGCCATCTCTGGAAGCTCATGTCGCCTCAGCGTCAGTAGGGTGATCATGTCTCACCAACTTCGCGTGCGACCCCCGTCAGACATCCACGGTTCTACACTGTGCCTTCAACTCCGGCGTGGCCTCCGTCGGCGGAGTCCGTTGACTATATCGTCCTTCCGAGCGGTACGGAGCGCCACAAATGACCCACGACACCCCCATGTGGGACTGGTGGCAGGCAAGACTGCAGCGTGGGGATGTCCCCATCATCTACAGACCATCGGGGGCTGCCGGCAGGAGAAGGGGAACATCATAGCTCCGGGACCCCCTCCCTCTCTTTTTGGTCTTTCTCCCTCTTCACTCTCCATTCTCTCTGTTGTATGACTGGCCTTTCCCTTGGAGTTATAAAAGGGAAAGTCCAGTACCTTTCGAGAGGACGACTCAACAGGCTGATCCCAATCCCATGAACCGGGAAAACACACTCTGAACCTCAACCCACAAAAAATTGAGAGCTCGTCCCTCTTTCAATCATTTGTAGCCCCTACTACGAACTCGGTGTTAGTAACACGAGCAGCAGCTCGCAACTGGACGTAGGAAGATTCAGCCCGAACCAGTATACATCCTCGTGTCCTCTTTGCATAGCCATTCAAACCCAAACGCGCAATCCACTAAATTTACTAGTCAGCGGTTTCTAAACACCGACAATTATGTAATTAGATTTTTTTATTAGTATCCGAACACCCCTTCTAACATCTCATGAAACATCCGATGTGACACCTAAAATTTTTTACTCAGGAAATAAACACCTCCTTCGACAGCGTTGATGAGTTCTGGCAGTGCCTTAACTCTGGCCACGAAACAAACACATGCAAAAATGCGACGTCAGAGTTGTGGCGGATGGTGGCGCAGTTTGGTAACAACGCAAACACTCCCTAAAATTCAATATTGTACGTAACAACCCAAGCACGCCCAATAAAAATCAATATCGTACGTTCATGACACTACAACATGCAAGCCCACTTGTATAAACTTTTATTAATCCTCTATGATTTACACTCGTTTCTTCTGAATCTGTATATATAAATCACGCTCGTCATCATACTTGTTCCCTTGACGTATATGTCATTTTCGTTTTCTGAGGGTATTCAACCATAATTTGCAAAAAAATAGAGGGTGTACATCCATGAAAATTAGCACAATCAAATGCACAATTCTTTTTCTTAATTTTTTAGGAACATATATTTCTTTTTTTCTTCTACAAACCCAAGTGTTTCATCATCTAAGCACATAGTAGGCACTTCATCCGTTTCACCAAATTATAAATTGTTCTCATTTTTTAACGTGCACAGCTTTTAATAGCTTTTATTATATGTATCTGGACGTAATATGTATCTAAATACGTAACAAAAGCTCTGTGCCCAAAAAAGCATGTACGATTTATAATTGGAACAAAGTGAGTATCATAGTGGTACTATGAGCAACAGTTGTTTAACATAAACCGTGTCCAACAAGAAAAACTTCTACAATTTTCTCCCTCTCACGAGTATGTTGATAGTGTGCACTTGACAATAATATCGACAAAAAGCTATGCGGAGGGGGGCAGGGCCACCCCACCAGGAGGGGCGAGGGGACGAGGCCGCGCGCCTTTGTCAAAAGGCCGTGGGGCCATGCATGCGGGTGCGAGAGGGGTAGGAGCTCGCTGAATTGCGGAGGGAAGGGGGTGGAGGGCCGGCGGAGGGGAGGTGTTGTGTGGAAACTGCAAACCAGTGGAGAGAGTGTGAGATTATAAGAGAGAAAAACAACGATGAGAGCATCTTAGAGAGGAAGGTGTTGGTTTAAAATAGCTTGACCTAGGATAATTTAGAAGTTGATTTAATTTGGAATGGACGAAGTGTACTATCGTCGACCGGACCTGGGTACGGTGGACGTTATTATTTACAGCTATATATGCATGATGGCTACACAACGTACGTACAGAATGATATGCAGTTGAACCAGCTAGCATAGCGAGCTGTTGTGTTACTGTCCGTAACAGTGAAACCGAAGAAAGTAGAAAGGTACTACCTCCATCCACGAAGAATGTAAATCTCGCATCCTCCTGATTAGTCAAAGATTTGTTAATTTTGACTAAATAAATATAAAAAATATTGAGGTTTATAATACATGATAAGTATCATTAGATCAATCATACAATATACTTTTCATAATAAATTCAACTAAAGGTCTCAATATAGATAATATCGTCTACAAACCTAATCAAACTTAAGATTCTTTGACTCTATGTAAATCGAGATTTATATTTTCTCAGGCGGAGGAAGGCAAAGTGCAACCACAGGATAAGAAAACTAGCTTGTTTGGAAAACCAACCGAGGCGAGCGAGGCCAGACGCGGCTGGGTGCGAGACAGCACCACCACGTGCGGTCATGGGCTGGCCAGGTTCGGCGCGAGCACTCTACTCAAGCGCGACGGGAACGAGAGAAGACAACAGGACAAAAAGAAACAAATCGTTTTTTTTACCAGTGGCTTGGTGGATAAGTTTGGCCAGCTCCATGAGTTTTCAAAGCACCTATTGAGGTGTTTTAAGAAATCAATACATCTGGCTCTTAGATCTGGACTTTTGGTGAATCTGAATTCCATGGAGCTGAGGTGCTTAGGTAAAAATTTGGATCTAGTATTACTTTTTTAAAAAATCTAGAACAATTGGGGCTCCGCCGAACATGCCCTATATACAACCATATTTACGGGGGAATTTTAGGAGTGAGGACCAGTAGTTATTAGTATTTTTTTTAGCAAAAGTAGTTGTTAGTACTTAGCACTAGTTATTAGGGAATGAGAAGAATTTTGGTTGGGCCTAACCTAATTGGGCTGGATTATTACAGCTGGGACAGTTCGTGGCTCACCAGACAAATAACTGCACAGGCAACTGATATGAAGGAACGATCCGACGCTGCTCGTCTCCGACGGCGCCGTGCCTGTAGACGACGAGCTCCTTGAGGTCGGCGCTGGAGGTGCGGAGGCGCTTGAGGATCTTGCCGAACTTGCCCTGGGCCTCCGCCGGATGGCGATGGACACGTCGTTCGGGAGCAGGTCCCGGCGCACGAACGCGCGGAACACGGTGGTGGCCAGCACGCCGGCATCGGTAACGGACGGCACACCGGACATCGCCGACGCGTACACCGCCGTGGGCCGTGGCGATGGCGGCGCTCGTGACCGGGAACGTGTACGCCCACCACGCCAGCGAGAAGCGGACGTCCCGGAAGAAGAAGCTGACGCGCGCCACCAGCGAGGCGTGGAGGGAGAGCGAGACGTACGTAGTAGGCGACCCTGGCGTCGAGGCCGAACTCGCCGCTGATCCTGGCCCACGCCACCGAAGAGGAAGAACACCGGGTGGAGGTCCCTCGGCAGCGGCACGTTGGTGGGGAGCCGCTGGTACAGCGTCACCACATAGTGCACGGACCACGGACCCGACGGCGAAGAAGAGCGCCGGCTCCCAGAGGCCCATCCGTGCGCCGAGCAGCACGCCGACGACGTTGCCCACGACGGCCAGGTGGCTGGTCGGGCTCGCCACGCGGGACAGCCGCCACCGCCGGACATCCACTGGCCGTACATCTTGAGGTCGAGGAACAGGACGGGCGCCATGAGGGCGTACCACACCACGTGGTGCACCGCCGTCACGGGCTCCGGCAGGCCCTTGGCGAGGAAGAGGCTGGCGAGCCGCACCGCCTCGAAGTAGAAGACGGCCTTGAGGAGGTGGGTGGCCGAGACGAGCGCCACGTGGTGACCCACCAGAGCGCGTCGTTCACGAGGAGGTGCCGTTATAGGCCAGGCACCTGTCGGCCCTCCAGTTGCCGATAGGAGAACTGTCGGCTTTCGACCTGCCGATAGGTATCCTATCGGCAGTTGAGCGGCCGACAAGATGCTATATGTGAAATTCTTATACAACAGCTTCTACATTTGCACTTAATCATTTAAAAATATTATTTAAAATAAAAGTCAACAATTATTGCCAGATTTATAGTATGATTATAACGAGACAGTCAATATCAGATTCCTATGATTGTAATAGCGAAATAATTAATGTCAGGATGCTAAGATTTTAATCAAATTTGAGTAGCTGTTAGGTTAACCCTACCAAAAAAAAGTCCTTATCGAATAGATCACGAGAATTTCAATTAACTGATTTTTTGGTTAAATCGTTTTCATGAAATTTTGGCCGCCTCTATTTACAACACAAGAATTTTATATGAATTATAAAAAATTATATAAACATTTGAAGTTCATTAAATTTTTATAAAAAATACAGGATTATAAAAATACCGTGTTTCGTACATATTTCTACAGCAGCAGTTGGTGCGCATATATGTAAGGCTCTTCCGAATCCTTAATAGAAAGGTAACTTGTTTTTTTTCTTTTTTGAGTTTTGCTACATGGAGCATTGTATACCGATGGAAAATCAAATTTATTTTAGAAAAAGGAATTGTTTCTAGCCTTTCCAGTCGCACAAAAATGCCAGGATTTATTCGGTTTTGAACTAACAATAACACAACAACAACAACAACATAGCCTTTTGTCCTAAGCAAATTAGGGTAGGCCAGAGATGAAACCCAAAAAAGTCGAGAAACAGGGAGACACGTAAAGGAACATAAAGGACACAAGACAAAAAGATGTCACGGTTCAGGCACATTGATTGCCAATCTCCAAGCGCTCCTGTCCATAGCTAAATCATTGGAGATATTCCACTCCTTAAGATATCTCTTAACAGACTCGTCCCAAGTTAGTTTAGGTCGACCTCTACCGCTCTTTACATTATCGGCCCGCTTTAGAACTCCACTACGCACCGGTGCCTCAGAAGGCCTTCGTTGGACATGTCCAAACCATCTCAACCGATGCTGAATCGATTTCTCCTCAATTGGTGCCACCCCAACCCTATCCCGAATATCGTCGTTCCGGACTCTATCCCTCCTTGTGTGCCCACAACACCAACGCAACATACGCATCTCTGCTACACTCAATTGCTGAACATGTCGCCTTTTTGTAGGCCAACACTCAGCACCGTAACCATAACTGATTTAACCAAAATTCTTTCTTCCTATTAATATTAAACACTATTTAAATGTATTTCTATGAGACTTTATTTATCAGAAGCATTGTTTGTTGATTTTTCTTTTATTTGTTACATGGTTTATTTCTTGCTAGGTGCATTCCAATCCAATTAGTTGTTTGCATTAACTCCTGTAGAAGTATAGTATTTTTTATGGTGAACCTATTAGCCGAACCGATTTAACCAAAATCGACTGTGGTCGGTTATTAGTCTATTGATGATGACAAAAAAAAATCCATTAACATCTCTTTCAAACTAAGGGCCTGTTTGGTTCGCTGGACTAAATTTTAGTCCCCATCATATCGAATATTTTGACATATGCGTACTAAATATAGACTATTTACGAAACTAAAAATATAGGGTGAAGATAATTTGCGAGACCATTTTTAGCCTAATTAGTCCACGATTAGCACTAATTGCTACAGTAACAAAAATGTGCTAATGATAGATTAATTAGCCTTAATAAATTTGTCTCGTGGATTATCCACCGAATATATAATTTATTTTTTAATTAATATCCGAAAACTCAATGGTCAATCCCGATCAACATCCGATATGACACGGACTCAACTTTAGCACCCTGTACAAAAACAGACCCTAAAACCGAAACCGTTCTCACCAGATTTCACCCAAATTAACTGAACGCTACCCTCGGGGCAAGAGGGAGGGTGAGGCCGGTCCGCCGGTGCCATGTACTGACAGTACTGTGTCAGATTTGCAGTGCGGCAGCTGCACACCATCGTCGTCTCGTGTGTCCTGTCCGAGTCCTGGACGAGAGACCGGGCGATGAGTGGATGAGTAAAGGTGTCCGAGCTGTGCTGTGCTCCGGCCGGACGAGCGGCTGGTGATGTTCATCAATGCTTCGGCTCGACCAGCGGTTCCGTTCGCTTGCTATTCATGGATGGATCCACCATACTAGTATGCAGCAGCAATCATGCCACTAAGTCGTCCTCCAACAGTGTCATCTTAGCTGGCTATAGGAATTCGTGTCAGCACTTTTCTAATATCTCTGCAACTAAAAAGATCCAAATATTATCGTCTTAGTTAAACTAATCGCCCCGCTCTCCTGATTGCCGTCGCACCGCCCGAAGCCTCCCTGCAAAAACAAAATTGTCGCGCCCTAGCCTCCCCACGACCCCACGCTCCGACGCCGCACCCGCTCCGACGCTCCCGCCAGCCCCGGCCCTGCACGTCGGCGCCGCCAGCCCCTACACGCCGGCACCATACAGTCCGGGTCGTCCCACCCGTGCCGTCGGCGCAGCCTCATCTGCACCCGTCCGCCTCCATGCCCCTCCTCTGCCGCCTCCGCTGCTCTGCCCTATCGCGCCTAGACCCCTGCCCGCTGCTCCCTCCTCAGGTCCTGCCCCATCCCTCGTCACGCCAGGTGCTCTACGCCAGGCGCTCGTTGACGCCGCCGCCGACGGATGCTGCCGACGCCGCACGCCGCACGCCTCCTCCAATGCCCTCTGGTCCGACCGCCGAGCCCGCCCGCCCCTATCCTGCCAAAAGGTCCAAGTACTCGCCACCCGACGCAGCAGCTATGGTGCAGCAGCAAGAGGATTGATACCAGAGGGTAGGGCAAGAGTCCTCCGTTGCTTTCGTCGACGGCGTTGGGCGTTGGTGTTGCCACTACGAGGTTAATTGACTACCTCTTTTATTCTTCCCCATGCGTTTCCAATGAAAGAGTCCAAGGAGGCATTGGAGATCGCGGACATCGATGATAAGCTATGCTGCTTGTTGAGTTGTTGTGGTTCTTTGACTGCTGCGCTTGGTGGTGCTTGGAACGTGTTCGGCGAAATGCACCTGAGGAGCTGTCGTGTATGTGCATGCAGGGAGGCTATTCTAAGCTGCGGGCATGCAACCAACGAGATGCGGGGTAGCTAGAATTTTTCGATTGGTATTTGCTATTGTTCTATAGTGCCTCTGTTGTTTCCTGATGGTGGTGCATTTTTCGATTGGTATTTGCCACGTTGTAGCAATGAATTGTGTAGAACTAAATTTCAATCATTGCTTGTTATAGAAAGTAGTGTGAGGCTGTAAATTCTTAACTATCAGTATAAGCTGTTTTTTTGATAAGTTGATGCATGTCTTCTATAGTTTCTGTCATGTGTTATCATCTTGTGCTCTGTTATCCTCTGTCTTTCTCAAGAACTAATATTAGCACTTATACCATGCAGTGCCTATATCTCATTGTTTTCAAAAGGTTTATGTCCGTGCAATGTATTATTGTTTTTCTGATCTCAAACTCACATTGACTTTCAGTGAGTTGGCTTTCACTTGACTAAGAAGCTCCACCTTATCAATTGCACACCATCAATAAGTATGTTTAACTTTGCTAATGCAAAGAATGTTTAACTAATTAGTGATTACTGATGTTGCCTATGCACATCAAGTAACGCTGGAGACATTAAGAAATGTATTAAGAAATAATATCCGGTCAAGTTGCATTGTGACTGTGCAGATAAATCTTTCTCCTTGCAAGGCATACAAGAAATATTAACCATTTTTACTCGGGATAGGCTATTTCAGATTGTGCAAGGAATCATCTTTATTGTGACCAGTTGACATTAGTTACTATTTTGCAGACATGGAGATGAACTTTGCATTGTGACCGGTGGACAGAGGGGATTCACTTAACTTTGCTGGACACTCAAGGCCAATTCCCACTTCTCTAACTACAGTTTTTTTTCTTCTGTTCTGTTTAACAGGTGGCTAGCTGCTCTTTTTCAGTTACCGGATGCATTTTATTATACTACTACTTTTTCTAAACCTTTTCTGCAAGTTGACTAAAAAGTTGTTAAGAATGATTAAAAAAATCCTTCTTGTAGGAAAAAAAATGGCGCAAGATCAGAGCTCCTACATTGATCTGCACCTATGCAGAGCCATTGGTTGCATGTTGCATTGGTGTCTGCAACTTATTCATAGGAAGTGTCAGCTGCAGCTCACAGACCAGTGCATCTATTAATTTCATTCTACCAGATCACAAGGTATTAGTCGTATCTTCGTGGATGGACAGTACATCTATTAATTTGTGGTTTTCTATCTACAGATGATCGTTTAATCGTTTAATGATGCCCAACCCTTGCGGCGGAATGGCCCTGTGCTTAACAAACTGAATTGAGTTTGACACTTGATGTTGCCTGAGGGTTATGAAGACTGTATATGGCATAATAAGGTTCAGAATTTGTCCTACCCATAGCAATACCCTTGTAATTATCTATATACTACATATATAATCATATAATCATCTCATCATAATCAACAAATTGGGTTAATGTTCTTCATAGTACCCCTTGTGCATGTGTACAAGCTGCTAGCTGGCCTTCCTAATCCTAACCCTAATCCAGTGCTGAAAGCCCAAGTTTGGTTTTGGTAATTAATGACACCAAGTTGCTAATGCTATTGTATCAAGTGTGATTAAGCTAGGCATAAGCAACATGTGATGGAGGTGGAAATGGCATGGAGAGATGGCCACAAGACCACATGATTTGGTGCATGAAATGATGAGCAAGATCATGGTGGAGACGCACATAATATGATGGACATGATGATCAAGTGGAAGCGAAGGATCTAAGAGCGCAAGGCAAAGGTATAACCATAGGATTTTCCTTTTGCCGGTCTAAGATGAGTAGAGAAGTGATTGACCGGGTTTAGAATACATAGCCGACTATCAAGAGGGGCAATCACGGTTAGCTCGGGAATCAAGTGCCACTAGATCAATGTCTTGAGCATATGCATTAGGATCTAGTTGAGAGCTAACATAATGCATTGAAAAATGTTTGTGAAATGCTAACACACTTGCACATTGATGGTGTACACTTGGTGGTGTTAGCACATTTGCGAAGACGGTGGTGTTTGAGCGGTAGTAAGGGGTTTGGGGTTCGCTCTCCCTCCCGCCGAGCTTGCGAGCGCGGGATTCAGGCGTTTTCGAGGAAATGAAATGCCTATTTTCTATTGCGCCGGAGTCTAGAAAAGGTGGCGAAAGTCCAAATTGTTTTTCACTGAAAAACGGCGATCGGACGCTGCACCGGACGCGGTCACGGTTTGACCGGACGCGTCCGGTCAGTTCAACGTGGCGCGGGCACTAGGGTTTGTGACCGGACGCTGGTCTGGCCTGACCAGCGCGTCCGGTCAGTTCACCTGAGCGCAGAAGTAGAGCGCGCGACCGGCGCGTCCGGTCCCTCACGGAACCAGAGCGTCCGGTTAGATGTCCAGAGGGGCTGAGCGCAGCGGAGTGCCGATCGGACGCGCGGCGCGTCCGGTCACGTGCGATCGGACACGTCCGGTCTTGACGGGAGCTTACTGGAATGCGACCGGACGCTGGCACTGTCGCGTCCGGTCAAACGGTTGAGCGCGTCCGGTCACGGCAACGGCTAGTTCTGACGCGCACTGTTCACGCTTGTCCTGTAGTGACCGGACGCGTCCGGTCAACCTGACCGGAACGTCCGGTCAGCGCGATTTCAACTGTGTCGTTCGTAACAGCTAGCTGCGTACCCCTTCGCTATAAATAGAGGGTGTCCGGGGTTTGAGGGTAACTCTTGCACATTTTGAGACCTAGAGACATCCTTTGAGCTAGAGTACAACCCCTCCACTCATCTCTTGGCTTAGTTGCTCATCTTGAGTGAGATTCAAGTGCATTGCTTGAGAGTTGCATTCTAGGGGCACTTGATCTTCGAGTTGCTGCAGATTTCTTGTTACTCTTCCGTGTTTCCTGACACGGTAGACGGCTTGAAGCAGCGGAGGTGATTGAGCTCACAATTGAAGATTGTTGGAGCCCTCACCAAGTGTTGTAAGGGGTTCTTGATCCTTCCCCGCGGGAGTTTGCAAATTGGATACTCTAGTTGAGCTCGTGGCTTGGAGGATCCCCATCTTATGTGCGGTTGTGTGGCGCCCGCCGAGGGCTCGACTCTTGATAGTCGATTAACTCGCGAACCGACAAGTGGGTGCATCACCACAACGAGGAGTAGCTTGCCGGGAAGCAAGTGAACCTCGGTAAAAATTCTTGTGTCATCTCTTTGCCGAGGATTTCTCTTGTGGTTGATCATTGTGATTGATTCTTCGAGTGCATTACTTCTCTACATCGTTGGTATAAGAATCTAGTCACTTGCTCTTTACTTTCGTGTACTAGTCCTAGTGTAGTTTGCTTAGTGTAGCTTTTATCACATAGGAGTAAGTAGCTTAGTGATTTAGTCTTGTTGGTGTGTATTAGAGATCATAGCCTTGCTTCACTAAAATTATATAGGTGGCTTGCATAGTGTAGTTGAGCTAGTGCTAGTATTAGCTTAGCCATCTTTTATACTAACGTGGTTGTTTAGTGAAGCTTGTAGATTTTTAAATAGGCTATTCACCCCCCCTCTAGCCATTTGAACCTTACAAGTGCGGAGACAAAATCCTGCACGTTGTGTCTGGTTGAGTTGTTTCTTGATAGCATCACACGTAGATATATTACCTATGCATACATGATTGTTTTTTTATATAATTGTTTTTCCGTTGCAACGCACGGGCACTCACCTAAGTAGAAGAAAGAAGATGAAAAAGAGAAAAGACTATCTCTTATCTTAACACCTAACTCGCTCAGAAACGAGGCAATTTGTAGGTCTGCTCATAAAGACTGAGAGAGGGAGGAGAGAAGATGCAACATAAAGACTGTGTTTAGTTCCTCCAAAAAAGCACTATGTAAAAAAAGATTCCCCGTCACATCAAACTTGCGATACATGCATGGAGTACTAAATGTAGATGAAATCAAAAACTAATTATACAGCTTGGTTGTACTTTGCGAGACAAACGTTTTGAACCTAATTAGTCAACGGTTGGACACTATTTATCAAAGAAAGCCAAAACATGCTATAGTATATTTTTCACCTTTTTCAGGGGAACTAAACACAGCCAAAACATCATTTACATAGGGAGTTCACGTAATGACGTGGCAATGACATGATATGTACTGTTGTCCCTTCCTGTTGAAGGCGCCCTAATCATCCTGTCAATCAAAGTGACTGATTTCTGAATGGTTCAGATGAAGATAACTCGGGTGGTCTTCTGTTTATCTCCTCCCCTCGTGATTTTTTCTTTTTCTCAATGCAGAAGGTACGCAGACTGGTTGTTTTTTTTCGAGTTACAACAACACGAGGTTTGATCCAAAAATATATTAAATCAGGTGACACAATCATTGAATAAATCTCCACACACAGAATGTCTAGTGACTACACAATGCTAAGAGAAGAAATGACGCATACTCCCTTCGTCCCACAATTAAAAACGTCATAACATTCAAAACATGTACCCAACAGAATGGCGTTTTAGCTTCCTCGCTCCATTAGTGTAGGTGTAGTAGCGTGGCCAATCAAGCATAGCAGCCTTTGCCACCCCTCTACACAGGCACATCAGCTGGCACCCACCCACTGCACAGTTCCATTTGCAGCAGCGACAGCAGCCTTTGGCATCCAATTGATTGTAGTAGTAGGAGCACAGTTTCATTTACATAGTTTGTTTGGAAATATCGAGACGAATCTTTTGAACCTAGTTAGTTTATGATTGGACAAATTTTACCAAATAATAACGAAAAGTGCTACATAAATTTTACCAAAAAAATTTGCCATCTAAACAAGCCTAGATTCTTCTACACATTCACAATGCAACACTCCGCTACATGCATCCCAGCTATTGCAGCTAGTATTCTAGCCTCCTTAGGTCTATAATTGCATTTCTTTCTTGGACATTTTTTCCCCCTGTTCGGCTGAGCTTATTAGCACGGCTTATCAGCCGTGGAACAGTGTTTTTCTCTCACAGCAAATCAGCCACAGCCGGCTTATAAGCCAAAAAACAGCCTGCCGAACAGGGCCATTGCTTCAAACCCACTAGAATTGCATGCTTTTTAGGACGGTGGGAGTACTTCATAAAAGCATAAGCATGGCACAATTTTAATTGGACCTTTGATTCTTTTTCCATGAACACGTGCACTATTTCTTGATTGTCCAACAATTTTTTTGTTTGGAAAAGGTAGATTTTATTTCATCCCAAGATCATTACATTGAGAGATTGTCAAACAAAAAGCAGCTAGACCAAAGACATGGACACATTTGTCGCAGTTGAGCCACTGTTTCGTCCAAATTCAGAATTGATGAACAGTGTTTGGTCTAGTGTATTGTGAGCTCCTAGGCTTAAGCCAATAAATAATATAACAAACAACTGCACTAATGTGACAAGAAGAGACAAGTTGTGATCTTAATATCTTATAAGATCATATTTACATGGGAGAATTTTAGTACTCCAGGCCTTGTTTAGATCACCTCCAAAAGTTAGAATTTTTTCACTCTCTCTCCATCACATCAATCTTTGGACGCATACATGTAACATTAAATGTAGGTAAAAAAAATAATTAATTGCACAGTTTAATTGTAAATCATAAAATGAATCTTTTAAGCCTAGTTAGCCCATGATTACATAATATTTGTCAAATACAAACGAAATACTACAGTTCTAATTTTTTCTAACATCTTCAGTCTAAACAAGGCCTCAATAGGGCTGGAATGAGAATAATTTTAGTTCAGCCAAACCTAATTGGGCTGGATTATTACAGCTGGGCCAGTTCGTGGTCCACCAACAAAAAGGCCCAAATAACTTAGAGGCAAACCGATATGAATATGATCCAGTGATCCACCTACGGGCAGGGCAGGCTACCGGCTACGGCTCTGCTCTGGCGTGGCCGTACACCGGTCTCCGACGCCGTGCCTGGGGACGACGAGCTCCTTGAGGTCAGCGCTGGAGGTGCGGATGCGCTTGAGTATCTTGCCGAACTTGGCCTTGGGCCGCCGCCGGATGGCGATGGGCACGTCGTTCGGGAACAGGTCCCGGCGCACGAACGCGCGGTACACGGTGGCGGCCAGCACGTCGGCGACGGTGACGGACGCGACCGCCGACAGCCCGACCGCCAGCGCCGGGTTGAGCGCGCTGGTCATCGCCGACGCGTACACGACCGTGGCGATGGCGGCGCTGGTCACCGGGAACGTGTACGCCCACCACGCCAGCGAGAAGCGGACGCGCGCCACCAGCGAGGCGTAGAGGAAGAGCGAGACGTAGTAGGCGACCCTGGCGCCGAGGCCGAACTCGCCGCTGATCCTGGCCCACGCCACCGACGCCACGCTCCGCGTCGCCACGAAGAGGAAGAACACCTGGTGGAGATCCCGGGGCAGCGGCACGTTGGTGGGCAGCCGCTGGTACAGCGTCACGAACAGCACCACGTAGTGCACGGACCCGACGGCAAAGAAGAAGAGCGCCGGCTCCCGGAGGCCCATCCGTGCGCCGAGCAGCGCGCCGACGAAGTAGATGATGGAGACGAGCGCCACGGAGACCCACCAGAGCGCGTCGTTCACGCCGGGCCTCACGCGGAGGAACGCCGTGGAAGGTTCCAGCTCCAGCGTCTTCCACAGCACATCCCGAACGCGCTGATCGGGAACCGCAGCAGGAACGTCCACGTCTCGTCCTCGGGGAGCACGGGCACCTCCGTCGGCCGCAGCGAAATACCGGTCGGCGGTGGGGACCTCGCCGCCGCCGCCGTCGGTCTCCGCCTCGGAGTCCCTGCTGTTCTCGTCGTCGCCGACGGCGGCGGCCGGGTGCCGCGACCCCCACGGATACTCGACAGCTGCCGCTCCAGGCCGACCAGGCGTCCGCAGAAGGTCTTGAACTGGTCGAACCGCCGGTCCCGCTCGCCCGTGCTGTCGCTGCGCGCCAGCGTGCCCTGGTGCTGCCGCGGCGGCTCCTGGCTCCTGACCGTCAGCGTCGGTTGCGGGCGACTGGTCATGGCCGGCATGGCGTCGGGGCGGTGCACGTCGAGCTTCGCCTCGTTTGATGGGGCCACGCTGAACGAAATGGAGTACGGCGTCTCTGCCGCCGGCGGCGAGCGAAGGCGATCAGTCTCCGGTGCTGCCATTTGGGTGAATGAAGCTGACGCTAGAGAGAAGCAGGAAGCTTGTGGTGCTTGCCGTGAACGAAGCCTCGGACCATAAGAGCTCCTCGCTCCTTCAATGTAGCACGACGATGCAGACCGTCCATGGAGAGCTGGTAAAGCCGCCAGGGACGCAGTAGAAAAGAGCCCGTGTTTAGTTGCGGATTCAGGCGTCCCGAGTTGGAACAGTGACTATTAAATGCGCACTGTAGTATTTTGTTTGTATTTGGTAAAAATTGTCCAAACTTTGACTAATTAGGCTCAAAATGTTCGTCTCGTAAAGTACAACAAAACTGTGTAATTAGATTTTAATTTCATCTATATTTAGTATTCTATATATGTGCCAACATTTTGATGTGATGAGAATCTTCTTTTTGTATAGTAAAATTTGAGAGTAGAATTTGGGAACTAAAGGGCAGAGTTGACGGAAGAACAGATGAGAACAACTGAACAAGAGCACGCAGTCAAAAGTTGAGGGCACGCAGCGGAAGCCATCTCAGATCGAAACGGTAACAAAGGCCTTGTTTAGATACCTAAATTTACCCCTAAATTCTACTATATAAAAAGAAGATTCCCCATTACATCAAAATGTCGGCACATGTATGAAGTATTAAATGTAGATAAAATCAAAAACTAATTTCACAGTTTTATTGCACTTTGCGAGACGAATATTTTAAGCCTAATTAATCAATGTTTAAACAATTATTAGCAAATAAAAACAAAAGGCTACAGTGAACCTGCACAGTGCAGCCGCCGCCGAGTCGGGCGATCTAAACACGGCCAAATTTATATATGGCGATTCAGCGCACGCAGCCTCTGCCGCCGTCGGCCGGATAATTTACTCGCCCTCATCGATGGGGCATTGCTGCTGCGGTTGACGAAACCTAGTCTACCACAGGCTTAAGCTTGTTACTAATTTCATCAGGTTCTTGTCCCTCGGCCGTTCTGTCTAAGCTCAGCATTTTTTTTTGGATTATGATAACGACCTGCTCAAGCAAAAAATGCTACTTATTTGCTCTCTAATAGATGGTATAATCTATTCTGCTCCATGAATCCTATTTTACTGATATTTAAAAAAAAAACTGAGGCGACGTGGTTGTGTGAGGATGATTTAGTCATATGTTGTGTGATGTACACTGACGCAATTAATGGTCTTGATCAATGATGGTTTAATCCAATATTGCTTGAGAATAGGTTGCTTATCTCATGTCCTCCTGGCTAGCCTTGGGCGTTCAGTTCTTCGGTTCGGTTCTTTGGTTTTTGACACAAATTCGGTTCTCTATAAATAGGAACCGATTGGTTCTTCGCGAATCTTGGAACCGAGTAAAATCGGTTTCTGTTAGTTCGGTTCGGTTCTGGTTCCGACCGAACTAACCGAGGATTTACACAAACAACAAAAAAAAAGAATAGAAAAGATAGGAAAAAAGATTTTTAAAAAAGCACGATGCCGAGATTTTAAAACATGTGAGGGCATGAGGCTATGGGGGTTGTCATTCATCTTTTATATCTAGGGTTAAGGTGGTATTAAGCCTAGGTTGTAAGGTTTATTGGGCTTGTTTGTGAATTTCGGTTCTTTCGGTTAACCGAGCCTAGGAACCGAAATTTGATCGGTTAGTTCGGTTCCTGAGAATTGAGAACCGAACAACTAACCGAAATTTTCAGTTCCGGTTCTTTCGGTTTCAGTTCCGTTTCTTTCGGTTTGGTTCTCGGTTCTCTATTATTTTTGCCCAACCTTACTCTGGCTGGTTGATATGGTTATGTTCCTAGGTCAATGTGGCATCTATCATGCTCTATTGGAACTGTTAGCGAGCATGTCTGCACCGGTCTCACTGAATTTGTGCACGGCGTAGATCAAACTGCTAAACTGGTTAATTAGGTCAGTTTTGAGTGTGTTTTGGCAAAAAAAAAAACAAACACACACACCAACGACTCACATTACATAAAGCAGTCAGGTTACCACTTTTATTGCACTAATAATAATACTAATAGAGACGAGAAGCGTCAGCTGGCCTGTATTGGTCGTGTGAGTCCGACCTGTTATTAGGCCTTTTTATGTCGGTCGGTTCTTAACCAATAGTTGTCAAATAAATCAGGATTGAACTAAACCGATTTGAGAACCTCTACTTCTCTTCTCGGTCCCTTTCTTCCCAAACTCCGTCCGACTGGCCTCAAGATTTTGCTGTTCTCGTGAAACCCCACCACAGTGAAACTACTTGGCAAGACCGTGACTGCGTCACACGAATATGATTGACGGTGAGCAAGGTGACGAGAACAGGGAGCCCGGCTCACCAGGCAAGTGAAATGTCTTGATGGCTAGAGGGGGATAAATAGCCTAATAAAATTTTCTACAAAGATCACTCAAACAATTTAATTAGTAATACAAATGGCGAGATGCGAGTTTTGCCTAGCCTAATAGGGTGATGCAAGCCACCTATCCAATTGACAATTCTAGTTTGATTCACACAACCGCCATAAGACAAACTGCAAGCTAGCAAAGCTACAAATCTACTACAACTAGAACTACACAAGCTAGCAACAAAAAGGAACAACAACAATCTAAACAAGAAGATACCAAAGTAAGTGCAAGAGGGGATTTGGAATGTTATACCGAGTGTCGATGATTGAGCCAACTAAAGTGAATACCAAGATAGTCAATGAAGTAACCAATCACCGGGATGAAATCCAATTGATCGAACACAATTGAGACACAAGATTTATCCCGAGGTTCACGTGCTTACGGCACGCTAGTCCCCGTTGTGTCCCACTACACCACGTGGTTCGGTGGCTAATCGGTATCACACACTGAGCCTCTCAAAAGGCACCATAAGAACCTACCAAATGGTGAGAAGTTCTGACACGAGCAATCCACTAGAGTTGGAATTCGGCGCTCCACCGGGGAACCACAACAACCCCTCACAACAAGCTCATCGGAGCCAGCCATAAACAATCACCAACACATGCCCGACCACCTCCGCTGCTCCAAGCCGTCTAGGTGGCGGCAACCACCAAGAGAAACAAGAATCCCACGGCAAAAGAACACCCAAGTGCCAACTAGATGCAAACTCACAGGCAAATGCACTTGAGATCACTCAATTTCACTTTGATTAGGCAATCAAGTAAGCGAGATGAGTGGGAGAGAATGTGCTCAGCTCAAGAGGATGTTAGAGAGTCAAAATGTCCAAGAGTCGGCTCCCCAAACCGGCCAAACACATATTTATAAGCAGCCCCAAAGAATAGAGCCGTTAGGAACAAGTTGTTGCTGCCTGCGTACTGATCGGACGCACCGGTCGAATTGACTGGACGCGGTCAGCGTCCGGTCGCGCCCGCACGACTTCCCGATGAACGCCACATGTATCGCTTTGAATCTCGTTCATTCGATTGTAACTGTCACTTAAATGAACTCGTTCACACACTAGAGTGACCGGACGCGCTTCGGCATCCGGTCACCACTGATTCGCGTTGCTGACCACGCGACCAGACACACTGCTTGAACTAACCGGACGCCACAGTGCCAGGGTCCGGTCGATTCCAGTAAGCTACCACTCACGACCGGACGCGTCCGGTCGATCGTGACTGGACGCGCCACCGCGTCCGATCGACCCTTTGTGTTCGCTGTCCCTCTGGCACCTGACCGGACATGCCGGTCCCGCGAGTGACCGGACGCATCGGTGGTAAACCCCAATCCACGCGCCAGACTGCTGCTGTCACTGACCGGACACGTCCGGTCATGCCGATACCGCGTCCGGTCACACCAGTGACCTCCGTTTGCTTCTGTTTCTATCCACGATGACTTAGAGAAAATCTTCGCCACCGGCATAGTGGAAAATAAATGTTTCACTTCCACAAAAAGCGTCGAATCCCGCCGAGCTTGCGAGGTGGGAGGGAGAGAGGGCCCCAAACCCATCTCTACCGCTCAAACTCCACCGCCTTCGCAAATGTGCTAACATCACCAAGTGTACATTACCATATGCATATGTGTTAGCATTTTCACAATCATTTTTAAGGCGTTAAGTTAGCTCTCCACTAGATCTAAATGCATATGCAAATGAATCCTCATCTAGTGGCACTTAAGTGATCAATAGCCCCTAAAATTCCTCTCTTTATAGTACGGCTATCGATCCTAAATCATTCACACCCTCTATGGTGTCTTGAATGTAAAATGAAAAATCCTATCATATACCTTTGCCTTGAGATCCATGATTTGGCTTTGCATCTTCATCCAACTCCATCATGGCAAGCACTTGATCACATCACCATTGCTTGATCCTTGCTTCACCATGTCATTGCACCAACCACATCATAGCTACACACATGTCTTTGCTATGTAGTTAGTACTAGGTATTGTCACTAATTACCAACACCAAACATAGGACTTTCAGCAAGGACAACGAGAAGGCAATGCACATGGTGCCTGGAACTTTCGTGCCCGACGGTGAGGAGAAGTTGGATGGCGAGCGAGGTGACGAGAACAGTGAGCTAGGCTCAGGAAAGGATAGCGAGAAGGCAGTGGGCATGGAGCCCGGAACTATCATGCTCGACAGCGAGGAAAAGTTGGTGCAAGGCAGCACAAGGTTGCCCCCTGTCATGCCCAAGAACTTGCGCCCCGTGGCAGGATAAGTTTCTCCATAATGGTGGCAGTGGATTCCTGCTAGAAAGAAGTGAGGGGACAGGGAGCCCACAAAGCTGAAAGGTGCATGTTCTTTCGATTGTTGGATCAAGAAACTCCTCGTATCTGGTCGCGCCACGTATTGATTCGTCAGCGTCAGTTGCCGATGTGGCATTAATTTCGGTTCGAATTTCTCGTTCTTGTCCCTATTGGCATGAAGTACCCTTATATTGGTTCGTCTGCGTCGATATAGTCGCTAATGTGGCATTAATTTATCTTTCAATTTCTCTTTCTTTTCTCCACTAGCATGAAGTATCCCTATTTGGTTCTGTCCCTCTATCATATATTGTTGGATTTGACAGAGGCTACGACAATGATCAAAGAGATATGGGCAGACAATGTGAACAAGACTTTTGAAGAGATTGAGATGGTAATTCATAGTGGAGCTACTCTATTTGTGGGACTAGACACGGAATTCTGCAGAATGGATGGAGTAATTGATCCTAGAGGCGCCCCAACATCTGCGGAGATGCATTAACAACAAGTTTCCCACAGTGTGAATGGGGGTGATCTACTGCAAGTTGGGATTGTCTTTGCCAATGAAGTCTTTCTATTTCAGTTCAATCTATTCTTTGACCATTCCAGCACAT
>CM039614.1:55469364-55573127 GCA_022457205.1 Saccharum spontaneum | reverse complement strand
AGCGAGATGCGAGTTTTGCTTAGCCTACGGGGTGTTTGCAAGCCACCTATCCAATTCACAATTCTAGTATATGGGCACTCAACCGCACAAGTTAAACCGAGAAGGTAACTACAACAACAACTAGCAAGCTACACAAAAGAGCTACTCTAGCAAAGCTAACTAGCTAGCAAAGATAACTAAGAAAGTAATACAAGTGAAGGTTAGGAGGGTATCACCGAGGGGCGAAGTATTGAGCCAACCAATATGATTAACAATGAATACCAAGATAACCGAACACCGGGATCAATCAATAACAATATGAAAGTGATGACACGAAGATTTATCCCGAGGTTCACGTGCTTGCCGGCACGCTAGTCCCCGTTGTGTCCCTCTTCACCACGTGGTTCGGTGGCTAATCGGTCTCACACCGAGCCTCTCAAAAGGCACCACAAGAACCTACCAAATGGCAAAAAGGTTGCAATGACACGAGCAATCCACTAATGTTGCCTTTGGCGCTCCGCCGAGGTAGGCACAAACCCCTTACAATCACCGGAGGTGGCCAAGAACAAACACCAACTCTTGCCAATGCCTCCAAGCTGCTCCAAACCGTCTAGGTGGCGGCAACCACCAAGAGAAACAAGAATCCCGCAGCAAATCAACCACCAAGTGCCAACTAGATGCTATCTCACGATGCAAATGCACTTGGATCACTCAATCTCACTTCGAATATGCAAAGAAGCAAGAGAGATGAGTGGGAGGGGAGTTGCTTAGCTCAAAGTGCTCACAAGTATGTCAAAATGTCCAAGAGAGAGAGCCTTGAGCCGGCCAACGAGTATATATAGACGTACCCCTTCGAATATAGCCGTTAGAAACTGAAATCAGCAGCAGTCGCGCTCACCGGACGCGCTGGTCCAACTGACCGGACGCGCCGGTGCCGCAACGGCTAAATTTCGAAACACTGACCGGACGCGTCGGTCGTAACGACCGGACGCGCTGGTCACCACCGGACGCGCCGGTCCCGTGACTCACCGGACGCGCCGGTGAACTCTGAGTCGCGCAAAACAAACCAACGACCGGACGCGCTGGTAAACCGACCGGACGCCACAGTGCCCGCGTCCGGTGGGAGTCCAGTAAGCTCCCTGGACGACCGGACGCGTCCGGTGGCCTGTGACCGGACGCGCCACGCGTCCGAAGAAACAACCGAAAAAAAAACGCGCAGTCACTGGACACTGACCGGACGCGCCGGTCGCACAGTGACCGCGTCCGGTGCAGCGTCCGGTGCCACTGTGACCTCCGTTCGCTTCCGTTCGATTTCCGACTTCCGGCGTAGTGGAAAAAAGGGGCATTTCATTTCCCCGAAATCGCCTGAATCCCGCGCTCGCACGCTCGGCGGGAGGGAGAGAGGACCCCCAAACCCTCTCTACCGCTCAAACTCCAACGCCGTCACAAACGTGCTAACACCACCAAGTGATCATGTCATGTGCGAATGTGTTAGCATTTTCACAATCATTTTTCGAGGCGTTATTAGTTCTATCCAAATGCATATGATCATGAAATGCACATCTAGGGGCACTTAGGAGTTCAATAGCCGCGTCATTCCCCTCTTTATAGTACGGCTATCTATCCTATAATGTAACCACACCCACTAGGTGTCTTGGTTACTAAAACACAACCCTTAAGCATATACCTTTGCCTTGATCGCGTAGGGTTGCGTCCAAATCCAAGTGTGGCCATCATGATCACCATGTCCATCTTGCCACCAACCTTGGAGTGTACTAATCCTCATATGCTACATACAACTTAGACATAGGATTAGTACTTAGGCATTGTCACTAATTACCAACACCAAACATAGAGCTTTCAATCTCCCCCTTGTTGGTAATTGGTGACAACCCTTTCACAAAGATATTATGATAAAATTTAGATTGAACCCATGTCACATTGTCCAAGTATATTACCATGTGTAAGAATTATGGACAAGTGAACATGAATTCAAATTGATAGCAATGGCTCCCCCTACATGTATGCTATATGTTTGGATTTTGGAAGCATACATGTTAGATAGGAAAGATTAGGAGCATTGACTACCAATAGGTGCTAAGTGTTTTAGATTATAGACCTTTGAAGCGTGATACCATCGGAGTAGCGATAAACACCATCTTAGCACCTTGTGTAGTTAGATATCACTTGGAAAAGCACAAACATAACTAGAAACCTCGTGAGATCAACATTATAAGCAAGGTTCTAGTACCACTTAGAAAGATATGAAGCAAGAAAAATCTAACTACTTCCTATTCAGGCTAGTACTTCAATACACCATTCAATTGTATACTAGCAAAACACCACACAAGCAATGTATCGGAGAAAAAGAAATGCATAACTATGCATCATACATATGAAGTGCACATGGAAATGCAACAATCATGTTTAAGAGCTTGCTCCCCCTACTTGTGTGCTCAAAAATTTTAGTTGATCCCCTTCCTTTATCAATTCTCCCCTTTTAGAATCTATTTTTGTGAACAACATTTGTCTCCCCCTTTGTGCTTCTCCCCTTTTGAGTGCTATCTTTGTGAACAACTTTTTCTCCCCCTTTGGCACCAATGACCACAAGGGACCAAATTTAGATAGATTATCATGTTGAATTATGGGGTGAGGATCAAGTTTGTGATTCAACCTAGATTGCTTGCATAAATAAAATGCTTCGGTTTGATCCAAGGGCAAGCTTCTTCACACCTCACTAGAAGGGTTATCATGCACCATGTTGAAGCAAATATTTAGACAAGTGATCTAGATTAAACACTTAGGATCACAAGCTACTCAAACAAGTTATATGCTACCACTAGATCATACAAGTCATGGAAACAATAGTGGCACCATATAAACTTCAAAGTCATTTGATTTTCATGAATGAGCCTAGAACATGTAAATTATGACTAAATGCACTAAACAAGTCCTTAGCATAGAATGTATGATATGTCAACCAATTGTACCTTGGGGCTCGAAGGAGAGGCATGTCATATATGGGGTGCATCAACTCATGTTGGAGAAGTCAATTATGTTCAACTCATTCTTTAGCTTGTGAAATCTCTTCTCATCAAGTGGCTTGGTGAATAGATCGGCTAGTTGATCTTCGGTGCCCACACTCTCAATAGCAATGTCACCCTTTTGTTGGTGATTTCTAATGAAATGATGACGAACATCAATATGCTTTGTTCTTTGATGTTGAACCGGATTGTTGGTTAGCTTTACGGCACTTTCATTATCACATAGCAATGGCACATTCTTGAAATTGATTCCAAAATCCTTCAATGTTGCCTTCATCCACAAGATTTGTGCACAACAACTACCCGCGGCGATGTATTCGGCTTCGGCGGTAGATAGTGCAATGCTATTTTGCTTCTTGGATGACCATGAGACAAGTGATCTTCCCAACAATTGACAAGTCCCGGAAGTGCTCTTTCTCTCCACTTTGTCACCGGCATAGTCGGAATCCGAATATCCAACTAGCTCAAAGCTTGCACCTTTGGGATACCATAATCCAACATCTTGTGTATGCTTCAAATACCTCAATATTCTCTTTGTTGCCTTCAAATGACTTTCTCTTGGTGAGGCTTGAAATCTTGCACACATACATACACTAAACATCACATCGGGCCTTGATGCCGTCACATAGAGTAGACTACCAATCATTGATCTATATAGCTTTTGATCCACCATGTTGCCACTCTTGTCACTATCCAAACTTCCACTAGTGCCCATTGGAGTTGTAATGCCCTTTGCATCTTCCATGCCAAACTTTTTGAGCATATCTTTGATGTACTTGGTTTGGCTCACAAATGTTCCTTCCTTCATTTGTTTGATTTGAAGTCCAAGAAAGAAACTAAGTTCACCGATCATTGACATTTCAAATTCCTTTGCCATCATTTTCCCAAACTCATCACAATAATCTTGATTGGTTGAACCGAAGATGATATCATCAACATATATTTGCAATACAAACAAGTCTTTCCCAATCTTCTTGGTGAATAGAGTAGTATCCACTTTGCCCATGACAAATCCTTTAGATAGCAAGAAGTCCCTCAATCTTTCATACCATGCTCTAGGTGCTTGCTTCAATCCATACAAAGCTTTCCTTAGCTTGTATACATGGTTGGGTTTCTTGTCATCTTCAAAGCCGGGAGGTTGCTTCACATACACCTCCTCTTGAATGTACCCATTTAGAAATGCACTCTTCACATCCATTTGATATAGCTTGATATTGTGAGCACAAGCATAGGCAAGTAAGATCCTAATTGCTTCCAATCTTGCAACCGGGGCATAAGTTTCACCAAAGTCAAGACCCTCTATTTGTGTGTAACCTTGAGCCACTAGTCTTGCTTTGTTCCTTACTACTATTCCATCTTGATCTTGCTTGTTGCGAAAGACCCATCTTGTTCCAATGACATTATGATTCTTAGGCCTTTCAACTAGTTCCCATACTTCATTTCTCTTGAAGTTGTTGAGTTCTTCATGCATTGCATTTACCCAATCCGGATCTCTCAATGCTTTATCAATGTCTTTGGGTTCTTCCATTGACACAAAAGAAGAGTGAGCACAAAATGATGCCAATCTTGATCTAGTTTGAACTCCCCTTTGTATGTCACCAATGATGGAATCTAATGGATGATCTCTAGCAATGTTGGTTGGTTGAAGCACTTGCACTTGATTGCTTGGATGTTGATGTTGATCATGAGTTGGAGATGATGAACTAGCCACTTGTTGATCTTGTTGCACTTGAGATGATGTACTAGCTTGATTTTGCATTAGAGACCCACTAGCTTGTGTAATTGGACTTTGGAGCACTTGATCTTTGTTGTCATCCACATCAATCACTTGCTTTGGCCTAATATCACCAATATCCATTTCTTTCATAGCATTGGTCAATTGAGTTCCTCTCACATCATCCAAGTTATTTTCTTCATCTTGAGAGCCATTTGTTTCATCAAACTCAACATCATGAACTTCCTCAAGTAAGCCACTAGCCAAATTCCAAACTCTATAAGCTTTGCTAGTAGTGGAGTAACCAAGTAAGAATCCTTCATCACATTTCTTTTCAAACTTGCTCAATTTAGTGCCCTTCTTCAAGATATAGCATTTGCAACCAAATACCCGAAAGTATGCAATGTTGGGCTTTCTTCCATTTAAGATCTCATATGGTGTCTTCTCTAGAAACTTGTGGCAATAGAGGCGGTTGCTATAGAAGCAAGCCGTGTTGATTGCTTCGGCCCAAAATGAATGACTCACATTATACTCATTCAACATTGATCTCGCCATATCAATCAAAGTTCTATTCTTCCTCTCAACTAGGCCATTAGATTGAGGTGTATACTTGGCCGAGAATTGATGTTTGATTCCAAGCTCCTCACATAGCTCATCAATTCTTGTATTTCTAAACTCACTTCCATTGTCACTTCTCACTTTCTTGATTGTGGTCTCAAACTCATTTTGCACTCTCTTGATGAACTTCTTGAATATGTCAAATACATCACTCTTGTCCCCAAGAAAGAATACCCATGTGTATCTAGTGAAATCATCCACAATCACAAACCCATACTTGTTGCCACCAATGCTTGTGTATGTAGTTGGTCCAAATAGATCCATGTGCAACAACTCAAAAGCCTTGGAAGTACTCATGATGCTTTTCAATGGATGAGTGTTGCCTACTTGCTTTCCGGCTTGACATGCACTACATAGCTTATCTTTCTCAAATGTGACATCCTTCAAGCCTCTAACTAAGTCATGCTTCACTAACTTGTTCAATTGCTTCATGCCAACATGACCAAGTCTTCTATGCCATAACCAACCCATACTTGATTTGGTGAGCAAGCATGTTGAGAGTTGAGTGTCACTAGCATTGAAATCAACCAAGTATAGATTCTCATATCTAAAGCCTTTGAAGATCAAATTAGAGCCATCAACACTAATTATCTCCACATCATCAACACCAAATATGCACTTGAAACCGAGATCACACAATTGAGCAACCGAGAGAAGATTGAAATTCAACTTTTCAACTAAGAGCACATTGGAAATGCTATGATCATTTGAGATTGCAATCCTTCCAAGAGCCTTCACATCACCCTTGCTATTATCACCAAATGTGATACTATCAATGCCACTATCATTTGATTTGAGAGAGTTGAACATTCTTGAATCACCGGTCATATGTTGAGAGCACCCACTATCAAGCACCCAATGCCTTCCTCCGGCCTTGTAATTTACCTACAAAATAAATTAATGTTTCTTAGGTACCCATACTTGTTTGGGTCCTTGGAGGTTAGTAACTAAGCTCTTTGGTACCCAAATGGCCTTCTTCTTTGGACCCACAATTGGTGTACCGACAAACTTAGCATGCACACCTTTCACACCCTTGGTAAGCACGTAACAAGAATCGAAAGGAATGTAATCCATTTTAGCATGAGACTTGTTGTTGTTCTTGTTCATTTTATTACAATTAATCTCTAGATGCCCAACTTGCTTGCATCTATTGCAATAACGACCATTGTTCTTCACAAAGCGAGACTTTGGAGTAGCAAAGGCCGCCTTGCCCTTCTTGGGAGTATAGCCCAAACCCTCTTTGTTAAGAGAGAACCTTTGGCTACCCAAGCATTTTAGCAAGCGGGCATCCCCACCATAGGCATTGCCTAATGCGCGGGTGAGATCACCCACCTCTCTCTTGAGAGTCTCATTCTCAACCACAAGTGATGAATCACTAGTAGTAGAGGTAGAGTTGGTTGTGGTGGATGATGATGAGCTACATGAAGCATTAGTAGGACCAACATATAAAGAATCATCAATAATATCACATGTTAGTCCAATATCACAAGTGATAATCACTTGCTCCTCCTTAGCTTCCTTCATGAGCTTCTCCAACTTGAGGTCCTTCTCCTTGATGAGCTCAAGTAGAGAGGAGTGGGCTTCCTTAAGCCTAGTGTGAGCAACTTCAAGGTCCTCGTGGTCTTCCTTTAGACACTCACGAGAGGCCTCTAGCTCATCAAAGGATTTCCTAAGAGCTTTAAGCTCTTGTTCAATTCCTTTGCACTCCTTACTCTTTTTGAGAGCAACAAGCTCCTCCATCAAGGCATCATTTTCATTGCTCTTGGCAATGAGCTCTTGTTCCAAGATTTTGTATTTTTTGGTTGTCCTCTTGTAGCCTTTGCTCATTTGATCTATTATGCCCAATAGATCATCCTTGGAGTAGTCCTCATCCTCCTCATCATCACTCCTACAATCATCACTAGCACAAGAATCATCATCACTATCATCATATTTTACCTTGGTAGGCTTGGCCATAAGGCATGTCGATGTAGTGTCGAAGATGGATGACTTGTTGGAGAGAGCGATGTTTGCAATGGCTCGTCGAGTGGTCCTCTCATCATCACTAGAGCTTTCATCATCATCATTATCGGAGTTGTCACTATCCCAAGTGACCACATAACCACCACCCTTCTTCTTCTTGTTGATAGTAAAGCTCTTCTTCTCTTTCTTCTCCTTCTTGTCCTTCTTGTTCTTCTTCAACTTCAACTCCCCATCATGATATCTTTTATCTTCATAGGGGCACTTTGCCACTATATGATCGGGGCTATTGCAATTGTAGCAAAGCACCTCCTTTGCCTTCATGAAATCCCTTCTCTTCCTTGCCCCATATCCTTTCTTCTTCATGAACCTCCCCATCTTGTGCACTAGGAGGGCCATGGTCTCATCATCGAATGGATCATCATCATCACTCTCCACCTTGCTCTTGCCCTTAGAAGATGAAGCCTTGAATGCAATGTGCTTCTCTTGCTTGACCTTGGTCTCCTTCTTCTCTTCTACCTCATCTTCATCATCATTGTATTGAGCATCGGTCATTATATCTCCAAGCACATTGGTTGGTTTGACCTTGTCCAATCCCTCTCTAAAGATCATTCTTCTCAAGGTGGCAAACTTCTTGGGTAAGCACATCAAGAACTTGTGTGAGAAGTCCTTGTCCTCAACCTTCTCTCCAAGCCCCTTGAGATCATTGACAATGACTTGGAGCCTATAGAACATCTCCGGGATGGATTCATCATCCTTCATCTTGAAAGTGGAGAACTTGTCCTTGAGCATATATAGCTTGGCACTTTTTACCGTTGAAGTGCCTTCATATGTTTCTTCAAGCCTTATCCAAAGCTCATTTGCCTTTTCAAGATCTTTGATTTGCTCAAATACTTTGTCATCAATGGCACGGTAGATTGTGTCAAGTGCCGCCGTGTTGCATTGTTTGTTGATACGGTCATTTGGAGTGAGATTTTCTTCATCAAGAATAATGTATCCTTCATTGGTCACATCCCAAACCTTCTCATGTATATTGCCTAGATATTGCTTCATCTTCCTTTTCCAATGATCAAAGGAAGAGACACCATCAAAGAATGGAGGCTTGCCATTAACATGATTGAACATAACTTGAGCCATCTTGCACCGAGGTTGTTAAGCCTTGCAAACGGTGACCACGGCTCCGATACCACTTGAAAGGTCTAGATGGCTAGAGGGGGGGTGAATAGCCTTTTAAAAACTTTCTACAAAGACAAGCTAAACAAGTTTATCAATATAACAAATAGCGAGATGCGAGTTTTGCTTAGCCTACGGGGTGTTTGCAAGCCACCTATCCAATTCACAATTCTAGTATATGGGCACTCAACCGCACAAGTTAAACCGAGAAGGTAACTACAACAACAACTAGCAAGCTACACAAAAGAGCTACTCTAGCAAAGCTAACTAGCTAGCAAAGATAACTAAGAAAGTAATACAAGTGAAGGTTAGGAGGGTATCACCGAGGGGCGAAGTATTGAGCCAACCAATATGATTAACAATGAATACCAAGATAACCGAACACCGGGATCAATCAATAACAATATGAAAGTGATGACACGAAGATTTATCCCGAGGTTCACGTGCTTGCCGGCACGCTAGTCCCCGTTGTGTCCCTCTTCACCACGTGGTTCGGTGGCTAATCGGTCTCACACCGAGCCTCTCAAAAGGCACCACAAGAACCTACCAAATGGCAAAAAGGTTGCAATGACACGAGCAATCCACTAATGTTGCCTTTGGCGCTCCGCCGAGGTAGGCACAAACCCCTTACAATCACCGGAGGTGGCCAAGAACAAACACCAACTCTTGCCAATGCCTCCAAGCTGCTCCAAACCGTCTAGGTGGCGGCAACCACCAAGAGAAACAAGAATCCCGCAGCAAATCAACCACCAAGTGCCAACTAGATGCTATCTCACGATGCAAATGCACTTGGATCACTCAATCTCACTTCGAATATGCAAAGAAGCAAGAGAGATGAGTGGGAGGGGAGTTGCTTAGCTCAAAGTGCTCACAAGTATGTCAAAATGTCCAAGAGAGAGAGCCTTGAGCCGGCCAACGAGTATATATAGACGTACCCCTTCGAATATAGCCGTTAGAAACTGAAATCAGCAGCAGTCGCGCTCACCGGACGCGCTGGTCCAACTGACCGGACGCGCCGGTGCCGCAACGGCTAAATTTCGAAACACTGACCGGACGCGTCGGTCGTAACGACCGGACGCGCTGGTCACCACCGGACGCGCCGGTCCCGTGACTCACCGGACGCGCCGGTGAACTCTGAGTCACGCAAAACAAACCAACGACCGGACGCGCTGGTAAACCGACCGGACGCCACAGTGCCCGCGTCCGGTGGGAGTCCAGTAAGCTCCCTGGACGACCGGACGCGTCCGGTGGCCTGTGACCGGACGCGCCACGCGTCCGAAGAAACAACCGAAAAAAAAACGCGCAGTCACTGGACACTGACCGGACGCGCCGGTCGCACAGTGACCGCGTCCGGTGCAGCGTCCGGTGCAGCGTCCGGTGCCACTGTGACCTCCGTTCGCTTCCGTTCGATTTCCGACTTCCGGCGTAGTGGAAAAAAGGCATTTCATTTCCCCGAAATCGCCTGAATCCCGCGCTCGCACGCTCGGCGGGAGGGAGAGAGGACCCCCAAACCCTCTCTACCGCTCAAACTCCAACGCCGTCACAAACGTGCTAACACCACCAAGTGATCATGTCATGTGCGAATGTGTTAGCATTTTCACAATCATTTTTCGAGGCGTTATTAGTTCTATCCAAATGCATATGATCATGAAATGCACATCTAGGGGCACTTAGGAGTTCAATAGCCGCGTCATTCCCCTCTTTATAGTACGGCTATCTATCCTATAATGTAACCACACCCACTAGGTGTCTTGGTTACTAAAACACAACCCTTAAGCATATACCTTTGCCTTGATCGCGTAGGGTTGCGTCCAAATCCAAGTGTGGCCATCATGATCACCATGTCCATCTTGCCACCAACCTTGGAGTGTACTAATCCTCATATGCTACATACAACTTAGACATAGGATTAGTACTTAGGCATTGTCACTAATTACCAACACCAAACATAGAGCTTTCATCTCTGCACTTCGTGATCACTCCACGCACCTCGGCACCCGACACGACTCCGTCTGTCCCCCCGTCAGATTCTTAGACTAGTTTTTGGCGGTTGATGCCAAAGGGGGAGAGAGAGTAGTTTCAGGGGGAGTTTTGATAGAGGGTTTTAGTTCTTTTGTGTGCTACATTCATGCATCATGTTTACTTTTCAGTCATTGCATTCGTGTGACATGTCGTCGTATGATAAACTTTGAGTCTAATGGTCTATCTAGTCACAGTGTTAATTAATGTCACCGTTTTGGTTATAGCTCTAAGGTTGTGCTTCCGTGCCTTACTCTGATTTCTTATGAGCTATATCTTTATGTGTACTAACGCTTTTTGTCTTATCTTATGAAGTACACTCTTTTGGCTTGGGGCACATAAGCAATTCCTAATCCTTTGTTCTTATTGCTTTTTGCTTATGTGAACCAAGCATGCTCGAAAACCTCAACTCTAATCTTTTGAAACTTAGTGTTGTCATCAATCACCAAAAAGGGGGAGATTGAAAGCATCTAGGCCCCGAGGTTTGGTTTCGGCAATTGATGACAACGCTTTATTACCATGACTAACGTGTGTTTTGCAGAAACTTTGGTAAGTTAGGTCATGGAGGTTATAACTGCTTTGGGCACTATGGTATTCATGCCTCTTGATGAAAATCGTTTCGGTTTTCAAAGGAGTGACGTAAAGATTAAGGACGGTTAGTTCCGGATGACGAGGTGTTGAGATGCATTCGGATTAGTCGTTAGGATCTTCGTTTTTCTCTTTTGGCCGTACTATAAAGGGGGGCATGAGCGGGTAGCTTGACCTAGGTGAGTCCTATGTTTAGGTGTGGTGCACACTTGTTAAACTTAGCACTAGGCAGCTCTAGATTAGCTCAAAGTTCAGTTGGAAGCAACTTGGTTCAAGTTGCGATGCGTTTCGGCAAGTTTAGGGTGCTTTTCCCTTGACCGGACGCGGTCTTCGGCATGACCGGACGCGTCCGGTCAGTTCAGTTCTGCGACTAGGGTTTGGCTCTGACGACCGGACGCGGTGGTCAGAAGCCGACACGTGTCACTTGAGGGAAACACCCGATCGGACGCGACCTGGGAGTGATCGGCGCGTCCGGTCATGTTCTAGTAAGGTCCAGTGACGACCGGACGCGTCCGGTCATCACCGATCGGACGCGGTCGCGCGTCCGGTGCGGTTACAGTAAGCTCCCTGCACGATCGGACGCGTCCGATCACCCCTGACCGGCGCGTCCGGTCACTCAGCCCGTTTTTGGTTTTTCGACCGTTACGGGGGACCGGCGCGTCCGGTCACCCCGTGTTTTGCTGAGTTGGCAGGTAACGGTTCGTTTCGACTGTGGGGTGTATAAATACATCCCCACCACCTCTTTTAGAGGCCTCTTGCTCATTTGATCAGCTGAGAAACACCTTTAGAGTGCAAGGGAGTGCAAGAGCACTAGTGAGGATTGTGATTTGAGAATCAAAGCTTGAGAGTTCCTCACTAGAGATTAGAGAGTAGCAAGTGTGCATCCACCTTCTCATTAGGCTCGTTGTGGTCAAGTGAGAGTTCTAGCTTGTTACTCTTGGTGATCGCCATCACGTAGACGGCTTGGTGGTGATTGGGAGTTTGGTGATCATCCGGCGGAGCTTGTGGATGACCCAACTCATCTTGTGAGCGGTTTTGGGTGATTCACCGCGATGGAGTGTCGAAGAATCAACCCGTAGAGAGCACTTGATCCTTGCGCGGATCAAGGGGGAGCTACACCCTTGCGCGGGTGCTCCAACGAGGACTAGTGGGGAGTGGCGACTCTCCGATACCTCGGAAAAACATCGCCGTGTTCCTTGCCCTTACTTTCAAGCATTTACATTCTCGTATTTACATTCATTGCTTGATTTACATTCCTAGAATTGCCATGCTAGACTAGGATTGGAAACTAGGGTGCAAAACTTTTATTGGTAGAATCTCTAGGAACACAAGTAGGCACTAGGGGTGAATTCCGGCTTATAGGATTTAATTCTTGCAATTAATTTTTAGAAAAGCCCAATTCACCCCCCCCTCTTGGGCATCTTGATCCTTTCACTCACCTCAGCAGCAGGTGCCTCAGACATTTCAGTCCCCAGGTTACACTCCTATTTAGACGGGATTCACTCCACCGGTGCAGCTCAGGCCTCACCTTCTGACTGGCACTCCTTTCTCTACTGATTTGAGTGCGTCCTACAACGAGTTGACTGGTCAGCCGACACCCTCCCATACCATAGTTCTGATTTCTTCAGAGATATCAGCATCAGAGACAGTGGCTCCTCTAGTGACAGGGACTAGGACTACGGAGACAGTTCTTTCGTCGGTTGCCTCGACTGATCCTCCCATGCTTGGTACTCTTCAGGCTCAGGTAACAGAGACTGCGGCTCTTGTTGCTACTACTTCATCAGCTCCTGCTCTTAAGTTACAGACCCAGACTGCTTCACTTCCATGTGTATCTATAGAGGGTCAGCATGACAGCTCAGAGTCAGAGGAGGACACTTCTCAGTTCCTGATCACTCCACGCTCCTCGGTACCCGACTCGACTGCTTCCGTTCCTCCTTCGGACCCTTAGCCTTTTGGCTCTTGATGCCAAAGGGGAGAGAGAGTAGATTCAGGGGGAGTTTGTGAGAGATGGTTTCATTTTCTTTGTGTGCTACATTCATGCATCATGTTTATATTCTCATGTTTATATTCCCGCACTTGCATTATGTGACATGTGTGCTTATGAGATACTTGGGTACTATGTGGATTATCTTGTCTCTATTATATCATGTCACTTGATTGGTTCTAGCTCATAAGGTTTTGCTTCCGTGCCTTACTCCGATTTCATTTGAGCTATGTTTTTGTGTACTAACTCTTCATGTTTCATCTTATGAGTACACCCTGTTGGCTTGGTGCACAAAAGTAATCCCTAACCCCTTGTTCTTATTGCCTTTTGCTTATGTGAACCAAGCATGTTTGAAAATCTCAACTCTTAAATCTACTTAATCGAGGTATTGTCATCAATCACCAAAAAGGGAGAGACTGAAAGCATCTAGGCCCCGAGAGTTGGTTTCGGCAATTGATGATAACACAACATTACCATGACTAACGTGTGTTTTGCAGAAACTTTGGTAAGTTAGGTCATGGGAATGGTGACTGTTTTGGGCACTAATTACATATTCGGTGGATAATCCGCGAGACAAATTTATTAAGGCTAATTAATCTATCATTAGCACGTTTTGTTATTGTAGCAAATAGTGCTAATCATGGACTAATTAGGCTAAAAAATGGTCCTGCAAATTATCTTCACCCTATATTTTTAGTTTCGTAAATAGTCTATATTTAGTACTCCATGCATATGTCAAAATATTCGATGTGATGGGGACTAAAATTTAGTCCAGTGAACCAAACAAACCCTTAGTTTGGAAGAGATGTTAATGGATTTTTTTTGGTCATCAATAGACTAATAACCGACCACAGTCGATTTTGGTTAAATCGGTTCGGCTAATAGGTTCACCATAAAAAATACTATACTTCTACAGGAGTTAATGCAAACAACTAATTGGATTGGAATGCACCTAGCAAGAAATAAACCATGTAACAAATAAAAGAAAAATCAACAAACAATGCTTCTGATAAATAAAGTCTCGTAGAAATACATTTAAATAGTGTTTAATATTAATAGGAAGAAAGAATTTTGGTTAAATCAGTTATTGTTAGTTCAAAACCGAATAAATCCTGGCATTTTTGTGCGACTGGAAAGGCTAGAAACAATTCCTTTTTCTAAAATAAATTTGATTTCCCATCGGTATACAATGCTCCATGTAGCAAAACTCAAAAAAGGAAAAAAAACAAGTTACCTTTCTATTAAGGATTCGGAAGAGCCTTACATATATGCGCACCAACTGCTGCTGTAGAAATATGTACGAAACACGGTATTTTTATAATCCTGTATTTTTTATAAAAATTTAATGAACTACAAATGTTTATATAATTTTTTATAATTCATATAAAATTCTTGTGTTGTAAATAGAGGCGGCCAAAATTTCATGAAAACGATTTAACCAAAAAATCAGTTAATTGAAATTCTCGTGATCTATTCGATAAGGACTTTTTTTTTGGTAGGGTTAACCTAACAGCTACTCAAATTTGATTAAAATCTTAGCATCCTGACATTAATTATTTCGCTATTACAATCATAGGAATCTGATATTGACTGTCTCGTTATAATCATACTATAAATCTGGCAATAATTGTTGACTTTTATTTTAAATAATATTTTTTAAATGATTAAGTGCAAATGTAGAAGCTGTTGTATAAGAATTTCACATATAGCATCTTGTCGGCCGCTCAACTGCCGATAGGATACCTATCGGCAGGTCGAAAGCCGAAAGGCCTCCTATCGGCAACTGGAGGGCCGACAGGTGCCTGGCCTATAACGGCACCTCCTCGTGAACGACGCGCTCTGGTGGGTCACCACGTGGCGCTCGTCTCGGCCACCCACCTCCTCGAGGCCGTCTTCTACTTCGAGGCGGTGCGGCTCGCCAGCCTCTTCCTCGCCAAGGGCCTGCCGGAGCCCGTGACGGCGGTGCACCACGTGGTGTGGTACGCCCTCATGGCGCCCGTCCTGTTCCTCGACCTCAAGATGTACGGCCAGTGGATGTCCGGCGGTGGCGGCTGTCCCGCGTGGCGAGCCCGACCAGCCACCTGGCCGTCGTGGGCAACGTCGTCGGCGTGCTGCTCGGCGCACGGATGGGCCTCTGGGAGCCGGCGCTCTTCTTCGCCGTCGGGTCCGTGGTCCGTGCACTATGTGGTGACGCTGTACCAGCGGCTCCCCACCAACGTGCCGCTGCCGAGGGACCTCCACCCGGTGTTCTTCCTCTTCGGTGGCGTGGGCCAGGATCAGCGGCGAGTTCGGCCTCGACGCCAGGGTCGCCTACTACGTACGTCTCGCTCTCCCTCCACGCCTCGCTGGTGGCGCGTGTCAGCTTCTTCTTCCGGGACGTCCGCTTCTCGCTGGCGTGGTGGGCGTACACGTTCCCGGTCACGAGCGCCGCCATCGCCACGGCCCACGGCGGTGTACGCGTCGGCGATGTCCGGTGTGCCGTCCGTTACCGATGCCGGCGTGCTGGCCACCACCGTGTTCCGCGCGTTTGTGCGCCGGGACCTGCTCCCGAACGACGTGTCCATCGCCATCCGGCGGAGGCCCAGGGCAAGTTCGGCAAGATCCTCAAGCGCCTCCGCACCTCCAGCGCCGACCTCAAGGAGCTCGTCGTCTACAGGCACGGCGCCGTCGGAGACGAGCAGCGTCGGATCGTTCCTTCATATCAGTTGCCTGTGCAGTTATTTGTCTGGTGAGCCACGAACTGTCCCAGCTGTAATAATCCAGCCCAATTAGGTTAGGCCCAACCAAAATTCTTCTCATTCCCTAATAACTAGTGCTAAGTACTAACAACTACTTTTGCTAAAAAAAATACTAATAACTACTGGTCCTCACTCCTAAAATTCCCCCGTAAATATGGTTGTATATAGGGCATGTTCGGCGGAGCCCCAATTGTTCTAGATTTTTTAAAAAAGTAATACTAGATCCAAATTTTTACCTAAGCACCTCAGCTCCATGGAATTCAGATTCACCAAAAGTCCAGATCTAAGAGCCAGATGTATTGATTTCTTAAAACACCTCAATAGGTGCTTTGAAAACTCATGGAGCTGGCCAAACTTATCCACCAAGCCAGTAAAAAAAACGATTTGTTTCTTTTTGTCCTGTTGTCTTCTCTCGTTCCCGTCGCGCTTGAGTAGAGTGCTCGCGCCGAACCTGGCCAGCCCATGACCGCACGTGGTGGTGCTGTCTCGCACCCAGCCGCGTCTGGCCTCGCTCGCCTCGGTTGGTTTTCCAAACAAGCTGGTTTTCTTATCCTGTGGTTGCACTTTGCCTTCCTCCGCCTGAGAAAATATAAATCTCGATTTACATAGAGTCAAAGAATCTTAAGTTTGATTAGGTTTGTAGACGATATTATCTATATTGAGACCTTTAGTTGAATTTATTATGAAAAGTATATTGTATGATTGATCTAATGATACTTGTCACGTATTATAAACCTCAATATTTTTTTATATTTATTTAGTCAAAATTAACAAATCTTTGACTAATCAGGAGGATGCGAGATTTACATTCTTCGTGGACGGAGGTAGTACCTTTCTACTTTCTTCGGTTTCACTGTTACGGACAGTAACACAACAGCTCGCTATGCTAGCTGGTTCAACTGCATATCATTCTGTACGTACGTTGTGTAGCCATCATGCATATATAGCTGTAAATAATAACGTCCACCGTACCCAGGTCTGGTCGACGATAGTACACTTCGTCCATTCCAAATTAAATCAACTTCTAAATTATCCTAGGTCAAGCTATTTTAAACCAACACCTTCCTCTCCAAGATGCTCTCATCGTTGTTTTTCTCTCTTATAATCTCACGCTCTCTCCACTGGTTTGCAGTTTCCACACAACACCTCCCCTCCGCCGGCCCTCCACCCCCTTCCCTCCGCAATTCAGCGAGCTCCTACCCCTCTCGCACCCGCATGCATGGCCCCACGGCCTTTTGACAAAGGCGCGCGGCCTCGTCCCCTCGCCCCTCCTGGTGGGGTGGCCCTGCCCCCCTCCGCATAGCTTTTTGTCGATATTATTGTCAAGTGCACACTATCAACATACTCGTGAGAGGGAGAAAATTGTAGAAGTTTTTCTTGTTGGACACGGTTTATGTTAAACAACTGTTGCTCATTGTACCACTATGATACTCACTTTGTTCCAATTATAAATCGTACATGCTTTTTTGGGCACAGAGCTTTTGTTACGTATTTAGATACATATTACGTCCAGATACATATAATAAAAGCTATTAAAAGCTGTGCACGTTAAAAAATGAGAACAATTTATAATTTGGTGAAACGGATGAAGTGCCTACTATGTGCTTAGATGATGAAACACTTGGGTTTGTAGAAGAAAAAAAGAAATATATGTTCCTAAAAAATTAAGAAAAAGAATTGTGCATTTGATTGTGCTAATTTTCATGGATGTACACCCTCTATTTTTTGCAAATTATGGTTGAATACCCTCAGAAAACGAAAATGACATATACGTCAAGGGAACAAGTATGATGACGAGCGTGATTTATATATACAGATTCAGAAGAAACGAGTGTAAATCATAGAGGATTAATAAAAGTTTATACAAGTGGGCTTGCATGTTGTAGTGTCATGAACGTACGATATTGATTTTTATTGGGCGTGCTTGGGTTGTTACGTACAATATTGAATTTTAGGGAGTCGGCGCCACAGCAAGACCTGCCGGCGCGGCCAGTGGGCACGGCGGAGGGCGAGGCCGTCGAGCCTTCTACCGGAGCCCCGGAAGAAGTGGCGCCGGAGGTCGAGGTGCCGGTTGCGGGGGCACCGTTGGCCGGAGCGCCGGTTTCCGAGCCGCCAACGGGCGAGGTACCGGCCCCGGAGGCGTCGACGGCGGAGGCGCCAGCTCCAGAGGTACTGGTTGCCGAGGGGCCGGTCACCGCCGAGGGGCGGGTGCCCGTGGTCATTGACCTCGACGACGCCCCCCTAGATAGGGGAAAACAAATAATGGGGGCCGAGGGGGGCGAGGCCACGAGCTGGGCCGATGCCTCGACCTCTGCCGGGGCCGCGGGAGCTGCGGGCGAGGGCAACGAGGCCGACCCTTCGACCGGGCCGGGAGGCGCCCCGGCCGCGTCGTCATCGTCGTGGCCTGACTTCGCCGCGCTGGCGATAGCGCGGGCTGAGGAGGAGATCCCGAGGTGGGGGGGCCGCCCCTTCAGTTTAGGGACGCCGTGAACCTCGACGCCGAGCCTATCCTCACTCTGAATGACAGAGATGAGGTGCATCGCTGGCAGTACCTCGAGGGCGTCCGCCAGCATCTCGATCGGCTACTCCGCGTGGCGTCCGACGCCGTCTCGCGGGGCATGCGGGATGCCACCGAGGTACGATTAATCTGTCAGCTTATTTCGTGGCTCTCAGTGTCTTTTTTCTTTGGTTTCATTATCGTTTTTGGTTTTCTTTGAGTTAGGAACTGAAGGAGACCTCCCGCCGCAAGTCACTCTTCATCCGAGGTGAGAGTGGCGTGTGGGCGTCGCTGTCCCGGCAACGGGCCCTGGTCGAGGAGACCCAGAAGAGGCTCGCCGATCGGACCGCTGAGATGGCTGAGCTGCGCACCGCCTTCTCGACGGTGAAGGAGGAAGCGATCCAGGCTTGGGCGGTTGAAGCCTCAATGCGCACCGAGGTGGACAAGGCCCGGGAAGAGGCTGCCCAGGCCCGCAGGGACCTCAAGCCCCTGGCGGCGCGGGTCAAGGAGCTCGAGGAGGATGTCTCCCAGGTCAGCCGTCAACGTGACCTCCTCAACGTCCAAATCGGGCAGGTCACGGCCCAGTTTAGTGCGCTGAAGGACGAGGTCTCGGGGCCGAACGGGGCCGTCCAAGAGAAGGACGCGGCGCTCCAAACCGCCCGCCAAGAGATCGAGGCACTGAAGGCGACCGTCCGTGAGAAGGACAGTGCCCTCCTGGGGCTCGAGCAGACGTGCGGGGGGCTCCGCGACGAGGTTGTGGGTTTAAAGACCCACGTCGAGGGTAAGTAACTTGTTATGGCCATGAAGTTGAGGCGTCGCGTTGTGTGCTAATTTGCCTTGTCATGTTCCAGAGCTGGAGAGTGAGAACCGGGAGGCCCACTCGTCCGCCAATTCCCTGCAGAGCCTCCTTGAAGCCGAGACCCGGAGGACCCAGCTGCTCGAGGGCGCGATGTAACTCCGTGTGTTTTGCATCATCTTAAAAATCACTAAAAATTTGAACTTTTTAAAACTTTACAGCAAAATAAAACTTGATTAGTTTATTTCCCGCCAAACCACTTTTTAATAAAATGCTTTTCAAAAAACTCTGCATCAAAATTCACCATATGCATTTAGTATAGAACATTTGAATTGTTTGCTTGCGTGATTGATTGAGTGCTTAGTTGATTGGAATGCTTGCTTGCTTGATTTCCTGATGTTGCCTTCTGGAATTTATTTGCGGCACCAAAATAACCTCCTTTAATGATAAACTATATTCTTGACCTTTCCTTTATATTATAGCAGTAGATAATGCGTCGTAATTATAAATAATGCTTCATCACCTTCTCTGCTTAATTATATTGGCCATCGCATTGCTAGATTATTGTTTTCCTAAAATTAGTTTACATCTAGTTAAAGTCTATATGAATTCCTTGCTTTTTAATTTCTACAGTTATATAATATTTAGATGTATATATATCATGGTTATACTCTTTATATTCCTAGTGCTAGAAATGCTTCATCTATTTATTCATTTACAAAACATAATGGGTAGATGTATATACACATACAAGATTAATTCATCGTCCGCCCAATTATATGCTAGTTAGTTCCTTTGCCGTGAAATATCTAGAAATACATACATCGTATACACATATACACATGCATTGGGACATTGTTTAGTTAATACCTACAAAAAAGAAAATAACTTCTACTGTGTACTATCTCCTCCTACCGAGCACGGCAGCTCAGCTCGGCCCAAGCCAAGCAGCAGCAGAGCATGCACGCGCCAGCGCCGCAGGCACGTGGTGCGCGCCGTCGAAGATATTTTCGACGAACGAACCGCCTCTCTGCGCCGTCGTCTTCCCCGGCCAAAAATATCGGACACGCACTGTGCCGAACCGCCTCTATCCGTTGTCCACATCCCCGCAAATTCTGTCGACAACGCACCTCCGCTCTGTTGGCCGCGAGCTGGCTCGCGGAAGATATTTTCACCCTGCCACCAACCTCCTCCGACTATAAATGACCGGCCATGGCCATCGAGGGCGCCTCACCAAGCACGGAGTTCGGAGCTGCCGCTGCCAAGGCCTGCAAGGGAGCATGGCGCCCCTGCCTTCACCGCGACGAAGCCGAACGCTGCTGCTGCTCCGTGTCCGCCGAGCTGTGGTGCCGAGGACGACGCTGTCGAGGCCACCGCGCTTGCCGTAGTCGCGGACAGCCGAGCACCGCCGCGCTGAGCCATGGACGGCACTGCCGCCGCTCAGCCACTGAAGGCCACCGCGCTGGAGCCATGGACGGCCGTGCCGCCGCCCAGTCGCCGGAGCCGCGTTCACCGCCAGCGCGCCTTGCATCGGACGCGACGGCCGGAGCCTTGCCGTCAAGATGCCGCCGACGCCGAGGCCGCCGCGCCGATCAGGAATGGGAACCCGTCGCTCGTCGAGCACCATTGGGCGCCCCGTGCACCTGCTCTGCTCCGTTCCCCTCCTCCGCTCTCACCCTCCGTCTCTCTCTGCTCCACCTCCACTGAACGCCGCCGGAGCCGAGCCCTCCGTCGCCGGCGCATCCTCCATCACCTCCGCTCTGCCTCTCCCTCGCTCTCTATTTCTCTCTCGCTCTCTCTGGTTGACCGCACAAACAGGATGGGAAGCAGGCGCAGCACTCGGCTCGGGCCAATCCTTCGATCCGAAGGAATCCAAGGCTGCTGGCCACGTTGTCCACTCTGAAGGATGGCCGACACCTCACCCCTCTCACTTATTTTCTCTAGTGAACTTGGTTCACGTGGAATACAGAGGGAAAAGGAGCAGGTTCACTGATCAGCCCATGACACAGTGTGGACCAGCATCGGTCAGCTCTGGCCAAAGACTGGGACCACGTGTCAGCCACTAACCCAGGGAGAAAATAATAGGCACACATGGAGAACGCACACAGTAGAGTAAACGGTAAGCTTATAAATTCCAAAAAAATTCATAGTAAATTCCTAAATAAACTAGAATAGTTCTAGGTCATATTTATATAATTTTCGCCCAATTAGTAGAAATAAATTGCATGATTTATTTCATTTGTGTTTAATCGGTAGACTTTAGAAATTTATAACTTGCACATTTTAATTCTGAATTTCATAATCCTTTTACCATAAATCATCAATTAATGGTGCCCATTTAAATTCTAGATATGATTGCTTTTCTTTTTCCTATTGAAATATTAATCTGTAGTAGTATTAACTAATAACCCGTAGTAGTAATTAGTCGCTGTAATACCCTATCACCGTAATAGTAGATAACCCCATATGTTCGCGTATGTGTATATACTATGACACATACATAATATATCCACATATCCACATGGAATAATACAATATCGATACATACAAGGATATGCCCGATACCCGGGTATACGCCTATGTATGGCTAACTTCATCCCCGTCTTTCTCTAACCTGACTAACCCAAGGCACGTACATATACATGTGCATATGTGTCACAACCCAGTGGACCTATGGAGACCAGCTATGTCATCTATGATGACTTGGTCAGGTTCTCTCTTTCAGGTTCACATAATAGTGAAATATGATATGTGGTCTGGTTTTCCACCAAACCAACCACCCACTCTAACCTAGCCCATAGGAGCCACCTTGTTGGATGAAATACCTCTATCTAAATCTTACTTCAAATTGACATAATAATGATAGGCTAGTTAACGACCCATCACCCCGCTAGGACCAACCCGTTTAGGATTAAGTGATTGACTATGTGTGTCTTGCATGCCTTGATTGTTATTTTCCTTGTTTATACTTCTTGTTTGTCGACGCAAGACCGCATAGGGTAGAAGACATGGAGACGACCCGATGGATCCTAGGAGCACGGCTACACCAGGACAGGAGCAAGAAGCACGCAGGATCGAAAGTCTTGGATATACTCATCAGTGAATGGAGGCAAGTCCTAATCCCCATCTATTCCCTACATTTCCATTCCTTTAATTACTCCCCTTCTACCACCTCTACATTTTGCTAGCCTCCACCATAAACCCACCATACCTAACCCTACCAACCACTAATCTTAATATATACTACTTAAAAACCTCTTTCATATATTGATATTGAATCATGATGAATTATGAGAATTGTTTATGATAATGTGATTTATGAATTTGAGGATAATAACTATGAAACTTAAGTTGGTAAAATTGGACTAAACCTCGACAGGGGGCGAGTGGGGGTAATTCATGTGGTATGGGTTACCTTGGCAGGATAGCCTGTGTGGGATCCTGCGGGAGATACTCGCCTCGGTCACATAAGGACCGGTTCATTTGCCATCTCGCCTAGCCATAATTTCGTACAGCCACATGTCTATATGGGTAGACTTGATCTCACACCCCGTTAGATTGAAGTATAATTTTCACTAGGAGGCCGGAGTGGCAATGGACTAACAGGAGAGGACACGGCTGCTGTGTGATCTACCGTGGTCTGATCGGCATGGTTGCTTTGTGGTCTTCCATGTAAAATTTATTGTTGTGCCGTGTGCGAGCACCCTTTTATTATTTAATCTGGATGCTATGTGATCATCCACCGGATGCTGTGTGATCATCCAACCACTCGATATTCTAGGATGCTGTGTGATCATCCTGATGCTTGTGGGTTCTGGTCCCTGAGTAGTCCGTGGTGGAGTTATATGGAAATCTAAGGTAGCACCATTCGGGTACGAGGTCTCGTTAGGCCAGTTGTAGCCAGTCGCGATGGTGTTGGACTGTGCCTATCATGTGGGGAAATTTATACAACCTCTGCAGAGTTTCTTGAATCTATTCGAATAGCCACGTCCTTGGAATGGGCAACCGCTGGGATGAGGTCCCAAATGATTAGACTAAAGAAACTGTGACAATCTGGTAAGTTGCAAGTTATTAATTATGGTAAGTTATAACTTATAAACTCCGGGAACTGGCGAGAAGGGTTAATACTCTCCCAGGGCCTAACCTATATTTATAACTACTTAACTCTACCACCTTTACCACTAACCACCTCTATGTACAGCCTCCATCCACCTCTCCTCCACCCAAAGATAGGGCTTGCTGAGTACGTATGTACTCACCCCTCCTCCACTCTATGTTTTTAGGAATGAAGCTGTAGGAGTATATCCGAGGATGAAGCTACCAAGGACTATGCAAGGATAGGACGTCTGGAGCACACTCGAAGACGGAGCCGTACGACTACACGAAGAAGTTACATTGGGACTACGACGACCGGGTTGTAGGAATACGCTTAAGGAATAAGTCTAGGGTTACGTCCGCACTCCAAGTTGCCTGTAGGAATGGAGCCACGTTGTTATAGGACCGCTGTCTTAGATCTCTGATATACAATGTAAGGCCAGTGGCCCAAGCTATGTAAATATGAACTTTGTAATGTGTTTCCCTATTATCAATAAAAGTATGGTTTTTGATATCAATCTTGTTCGAATTGTGCGTATCAGCTACTGATCCAGGGACTGATACATGATGCACAGTGGACCCTAAATTAAGGGTTCGACAGGGTGGTATCAGAGCTATACTTGGACTGTAGGACGAACCCTTAGCATGGACATTAGTTAGGATCACTCTTTCTAAAAACTATTTTCAAAAATATTTGCATATAACCCTTGACTCTTACCCTACCCTAACCTTCTATTGCAAAAACAGTTTTTGCCTCTCTTCTCTGCCCCTTCAAAATTACAAGTAGTTTCACTAGAGTAGATTAGGTCTTGCATAGGTCTTGGAGTAACCCTACACGGTAGAAATGTACGACGTTTACGCTTGTTACACCTTGATTGACCTTTGTTGTTTGTTACAACTACCCATTTAGATCTCTCTCCCCTCACCTTGTTCTCTTTCCCCTCCCCCAGTCCATGAATATTTTTTGGCAGTCATACAAGGGAAGACTACTATCAGTGATATTTTGAAGAAGGCAGGGATTATTGGAAAATAATTTTTGGAAGACAAGATAGAAATAAAGAATCAGTAGCTACCCGATTGCTACTTGTGACAGTATAGCCAACACATTGTCTATCCAGTAACAATGCTAAGAGTCCGTTCCTCATCACACCAGAGCTACTGGAAAAAAATAATAATAATACACAGCAGGCAACAGGAGAAAACCGTAAATTCCTCACGCCACCACCATCCACGCCACCGCGCACTTTTCCTTCACGCCGGTGCCGTCCCCTCAGTGTCACGCCGCTGTCCCCCACTGCACGCCGCACCACCACCGCCCCACAACGCCACTCATGCTGTCACCTCCATCACCGCCGAAAGCTGCTGCTGCTGTCTCCCACGACGCCGATTCCCTCGGCAACCGGTGCTGCTCAATGCCGCCGATAATGGCGCGCACCCGCTCTCCTAACCCTGCCGTCAACCGTCTATAAAAGACGCCCCCTGCTGCCCTTCAGAAGCAAGACACCCCACTCTCAACACTGATTACGCACCTAAATCTCCTATTCAAGTGCCAACTTGTTCCAAAAAAAGGCTAGAAGTGTGTGCTGCAAGCTGAAGAAAAATATCAAGAAGAAGAAGTACGTCCTCAGAAGCTGGAAGTTGAAGCCTTCAAGATGCGCTTAGAAGAAGATGAACTCGCTAAAGCCGTTTTTGCTGTCCTGATTCCAACTCTGATAGCAACGACCATATTGTATATCCTTATGATGCGCCCGCTACCTTATGAGAAGCCTTGAGTTAATTATTGAAATCAGAAAAGTGGAATAAAAATCCTAGAGAATCTTGTTGGTGCCAAAATGTATTTCTAAGATTTTTGGGCTCAAGTCTTTAAAAAAGAAAAGAAGAAAAAAGGGGTGCAGTCAATACCACCATCCCCAGCAGACCCTAGCCACCTCATATTTTTGGGATTTACAGTAAGCCGCAAACCGACAAAGACCACTGCACAGTTGTCAAAACTATACCCCGTCACAGTGCACTGCTGTGTAGTGGAACCCATCCCGACTCCACTTTCTTCCACCGCACACCTCAGGACTAGTCAAAGCGTCCCTTGCAAGCCTCACCACCGGCACCTTATAAAAGAAGGAACTCCTCTACCCTCATCATCACCCACGCCCACTGAAGAATCCCACTGCCAGCTTTTCCTTACATTGAGCAAAAGCAAAGCAACCACACCCTCAGCTTTCCACTCGCAAACCACCACAGTTGATTCCTCCCACACCCACAAATGGCCGAAGGTGTTTGGGTCAGCAGCTACTGCCTCCACACCGAAGGATTCCCCAAGCTTCTGTATGCCACCATGCAGAGACTTGGAATACAAAAGCATCCCGAGTATGAAGGCCGTGAGTATGAAGAACATGGCATCGAGCGTTGTGAAGTCACCATCTACGTCGCAAAGAGTGAAGACTTCCCCGACATAGCCGAAGCTTGGAGCATGACCGCAACTGGTTTTCGCTTCACCGACACCTACCAAGCCGTCGCCCGTAAAGCCTTGCGACACCTGTGCCAGCTCTACGAGGAGCCCATCACTCGTACACCCATGAGATTCTTCCCACCACTGGAGAAGAACCGCCCTGCCTGGATCACCCGCATGGAAGCCCTGCAAGAGCAAGAAGACAACCCCACCATGAAGTTCATGACCGACTACCTGCTCTCCCTCGACGAGCAGTACGATAGGCAAGCTGCCGAACTGATGAACTGCATCCACCGCACCCAAGTGGCCGTGATCTACGCCAGGAGCCTTCATGTAGAAGCACAAGCTCGAGTCGCCGCTGATAGGCAAGAGCCCATGATTTTGGAAGGAGTCCCCATCCACCTGCCAGGAAGAAGAAGGACGGACCCTGCAGTACCCCCAGCACCACCACCATCAAGAGACTTCGACGCCGAGCCTCTCCTCCCACTCACTCAACCACCGCCAAATGAAGAAGAACCTGCACCAAGCTCAGTGGAAGAACCTCCAGCACGCCGGAATGAAGCCTCCCTGTCCAATGAAGTAGACTAATTGCTCCCATAGGATATGTACTCGTAGTCAGCACCTCCCTCTTTCCCCATTGTTGTATTCCTCCCATGGTAATCAAAATCTGTGTGTTTGGCTCGCGACCCCGAAGCTTACCCAAGCAAGAAATGTTAAATATGGTATATGAAAAAAAAAACAGATAAATAGGGTGTACACAATCAAAGCATCATGCGCTAAGAAGCCAAGTAAGGGTGATCACGAGATAAAGAATAATCTACATGGAAGGTAATCAGATCTAAGAAATAAAATAATAGAAGATTTGAGGCTAAATCTTCTAAGTGGGGTAGACCCGGACCCCTATTCAGGAATATAAGAGTCACTAATCAAGTGGAGTGAAAATAAGTTAAGCAAGCTACTGAAGGTGCAAGCTTTTGGATGAGAAATGGAATCCTAAGATGAGAAATGGAATCCTAAGTTCACAGTTATTGTTGCTCAAAAAAAAATCAAGACGCTGGCACCATAAATCCAGAGGATTTGAAGAAAATTAGACAATAGAGGTCTAAATCATATAAGTGGGGTAGCTCCGCAACCCAAAAAGAAAAATAATAAATAAATAAAGGTGGATGATGGTGTGCATATTTTGGAAAAACGCTAGAAGATCGAATCCTCTAAGTGGGGTAGCCAAAGACCTGGAAATTGGAACTACTTAGGGATTAGAAAGACAAAAGATTTAGGCTGAGTGACTACTAATATTACAAGAAGAGGGCACCAGGAAACATGAGCAGAGATGGATTTGATTCACTTAGCCTCAAGTATTACCGCAAGCAACGTATGACAATGGTGACCTACTGTAAATGAGAACAGGATTTACGAAGACCCAAGAATTCGCGGGAGATAGTCCAACAAGAAAAAAAAATCTGGGATCTTTCTCTCTCTAATTTCTTTTCTCCCTCTCTAGTTCTTCTCTCCCTCTAGTTTCTCTCTCTAGTTTACTTGAATCTCGGGGACGAGATTCTTCTAAGTGGGGTAGATCTGTAACACCCTGTGTTTTGCATCATCTTAAAAATCACTAAAAATTTGAACTTTTTAAAACTTTACAGCAAAATAAAACTTGATTAGTTTATTTCCCGCCAAACCACTTTTTAATAAAATGCTTTTCAAAAAACTCTGCATCAAAATTCACCATATGCATTTAGTATAGAACATTTGAATTGTTTGCTTGCGTGATTGATTGAGTGCTTAGTTGATTGGAATGCTTGCTTGCTTGATTTCCTGATGTTGCCTTCTGGAATTTATTTGCGGCACCAAAATAACCTCCTTTAATGATAAACTATATTCTTGACCTTTCCTTTATATTATAGCAGTAGATAATGCGTCGTAATTATAAATAATGCTTCATCACCTTCTCTGCTTAATTATATTGGCCATCGCATTGCTAGATTATTGTTTTCCTAAAATTAGTTTACATCTAGTTAAAGTCTATATGAATTCCTTGCTTTTTAATTTCTACAGTTATATAATATTTAGATGTATATATATCATGGTTATACTCTTTATATTCCTAGTGCTAGAAATGCTTCATCTATTTATTCATTTACAAAACATAATGGGTAGATGTATATACACATACAAGATTAATTCATCGTCCGCCCAATTATATGCTAGTTAGTTCCTTTGCCGTGAAATATCTAGAAATACATACATCGTATACACATATACACATGCATTGGGACATTGTTTAGTTAATACCTACAAAAAAGAAAATAACTTCTACTGTGTACTATCTCCTCCTACCGAGCACGGCAGCTCAGCTCGGCCCAAGCCAAGCAGCAGCAGAGCATGCAGGCACGTGGTGCGCGCCAGCGCCGCAGGCACGTGGTGCGCGCCGTCGAAGATATTTTCGACGAACGAACCGCCTCTCTGCGCCGTCGTCTTCCCCGGCCAAAAATATCGGACACGCACTGTGCCGAACCGCCTCTATCCGTTGTCCACATCCCCGCAAATTCTGTCGACAACGCACCTCCGCTCTGTTGGCCGCGAGCTGGCTCGCGGAAGATATTTTCACCCTGCCACCAACCTCCTCCGACTATAAATGACCGGCCATGGCCATCGAGGGCGCCTCACCAAGCACGGAGTTCGGAGCTGCCGCTGCCAAGGCCTGCAAGGAAGCATGGCGCCCCTGCCTTCACCGCGACGAAGCCGAACGCTGCTGCTGCTCCGTGTCCGCCGAGCTGTGGTGCCGAGGACGACGCTGTCGAGGCCACCGCGCTTGCCGTAGTCGCGGACAGCCGAGCACCGCCGCGCTGAGCCATGGACGGCACTGCCGCCGCTCAGCCACTGAAGGCCACCGCGCTGGAGCCATGGACGGCCGTGCCGCCGCCCAGTCGCCGGAGCCGCGTTCACCGCCAGCACGCCTTGCATCGGACGCGACGGCCGGAGCCTTGCCGTCAAGATGCCGCCGACGCCGAGGCCGCCGCGCCGATCAGGAATGGGAACCCGTCGCTCGTCGAGCACCATTGGGCGCCCCGTGCACCTGCTCTGCTCCGTTCCCCTCCTCCGCTCTCACCCTCCGTCTCTCTCTGCTCCACCTCCACTGAACGCCGCCGGAGCCGAGCCCTCCGTCGCCGGCGCATCCTCCATCACCTCCGCTCTGCCTCTCCCTCGCTCTCTATTTCTCTCTCGCTCTCTCTGGTTGACCGCACAAACGGGATGGGAAGCAGGCGCAGCACTCGGCTCGGGCCAATCCTTCGATCCGAAGGAATCCAAGGCTGCTGGCCACGTTGTCCACTCCGAAGGATGGCCGACACCTCACCCCTCTCACTTATTTTCTCTAGTGAACTTGGTTCACGTGGAATACAGAGGGAAAAGGAGCAGGTTCACTGATCAGCCCATGACACAGTGTGGACCAGCATCGGTCAGCTCTGGCCAAAGACTGGGACCACGTGTCAGCCACTAACCCAGGGAGAAAATAATAGGCACACATGGAGAACGCACACAGTAGAGTAAACGGTAAGCTTATAAATTCCAGAAAAATTCATAGTAAATTCCTAAATAAACTAGAATAGTTCTAGGTCATATTTATATAATTTTCACCCAATTAGTAGAAATAAATTGCATGATTTATTTCATTTGTGTTTAATCGGTAGACTTTAGAAATTTATAACTTGCACATTTTAATTCTGAATTTCATAATCCTTTTACCATAAATCATCAATTAATGGTGCCCATTTAAATTCTAGATATGATTGCTTTTCTTTTTCCTATTGAAATATTAATCTGTAGTAGTATTAACTAATAACCCGTAGTAGTAATTAGTCGCTGTAATACCCTATCACCGTAATAGTAGATAACCCCATATGTTCGCGTATGTGTATATACTATGACACATACATAATATATCCACATATCCACATAGAATAATACAATATCGATACATACAAGGATATGCCCGATACCCGGGTATACGCCTATGTATGGCTAACTTCATCCCCGTCTTTCTCTAACCTGACTAACCCAAGGCACGTACATATACATGTGCATATGTGTCACAACCCAGTGGACCTATGGAGACCAGCTATGTCATCTATGATGACTTGGTCAGGTTCTCTCTTTCAGGTTCACATAATAGTGAAATATGATATGTGGTCTGGTTTTCCACCAAACCAACCACCCACTCTAACCTAGCCCATAGGAGCCACCTTGTTGGATGAAATACCTCTATCTAAATCTTACTTCAAATTGACATAATAATGATAGGCTAGTTAACGACCCATCACCCCGCTAGGACCAACCCGTTTAGGATTAAGTGATTGACTATGTGTGTCTTGCATGCCTTGATTGTTATTTTCCTTGTTTATACTTCTTGTTTGTCGACGCAAGACCGCATAGGGTAGAAGACATGGAGACGACCCGATGGATCCTAGGAGCACGGCTACACCAGGACAGGAGCAAGAAGCACGCAGGATCGAAAGTCTTGGATATACTCATCAGTGAATGGAGGCAAGTCCTAATCCCCATCTATTCCCTACATTTCCATTCCTTTAATTACTCCCCTTCTACCACCTCTACATTTTGCTAGCCTCCACCATAAACCCACCATACCTAACCCTACCAACCACTAATCTTAATATATACTACTTAAAAACCTCTTTCATATATTGATATTGAATCATGATGAATTATGAGAATTGTTTATGATAATGTGATTTATGAATTTGAGGATAATAACTATGAAACTTAAGTTGGTAAAATTGGACTAAACCTCGACAGGGGGCGAGTGGGGGTAATTCATGTGGTATGGGTTACCTTGGCAGGATAGCCTGTGTGGGATCCTGCGGGAGATACTCGCCTCGGTCACATAAGGACCGGTTCATTTGCCATCTCGCCTAGCCATAATTTCGTACAGCCACATGTCTATATCGGTAGACTTGATCTCACACCCCGTTAGATTGAAGTATAATTTTCACTAGGAGGCCGGAGTGGCAACGGACTAACAGGAGAGGACACGGCTGCTGTGTGATCTACCGTGGTCTGATCGGCATGGTTGCTTTGTGGTCTTCCATGTAAAATTTATTGTTGTGCCATGTGCGAGCACCCTTTTATTATTTAATCTGGATGCTATGTGATCATCCACTGGATGCTGTGTGATCATCCAACCACTCGATATTCTAGGATGCTGTGTGATCATCCTGATGCTTGTGGGTTCCGGTCCCTGAGTAGTCCGTGGTGGAGTTATATGGAAATCTAAGGTAGCACCATCCGGGTACGAGGTCTCGTTAGGCCAGTTGCAGCCAGTCGCGATGGTGTTGGACTATGCCTATCATGTGGGGAAATTTGTACAACCTCTGTAGAGTTTCTTGAATCTATTCGAATAGCCACGTCCTTGGAATGGGCAACCGCTGGGATGAGGTCCCAAATGATTAGACTAAAGAAACTGTGACAATCTGGTAAGTTGCAAGTTATTAATTATGGTAAGTTATAACTTATAAACTCCGGGAACTGGCGAGAAGGGTTAATACTCTCCCAGGGCCTAACCTATATTTATAACTACTTAACTCTACCACCTTTACCACTAACCACCTCTATGTACAGCCTCCATCCACCTCTCCTCCACCCAAAGATAGGGCTTGCTGAGTACGTATGTACTCACCCCTCCTCCACTCTATGTTTTTAGGAATGAAGCTGTAGGAGTATATCCGAGGATAAAGCTACCAAGGACTATGCAAGGATAGGACGTCTGGAGCACACTCGAAGACGGAGCCGTACGACTACACGAAGAAGTTACATTGGGACTACGACGACCGGGTTGTAGGAATACGCTTAAGGAATAAGTCTAGGGTTACGTCCGCACTCCAAGTTGCCTGTAGGAATGGAGCCACGTTGTTATAGGACCGCTGTCTTAGATCTCTGATATACAATGTAAGGCCAGTGGCCCAAGCTATGTAAATATGAACTTTGTAATGTGTTTCCCTATTATCAATAAAAGTATGGTTTTTGATATCAATCTTGTTCGAATTGTGCGTATCAGCTACTGATCCAGGGACTGATACATGATGCACAGTGGACCCTAAATTAGGGGTTCGACACGCGATCACCACGGTGTGCGACGGTCTGGGGGTCGAGCCCGACGCCGACACTGGTGAAGACGCTCCAGGGAACTCCTTCATCCGTCGGGTGGCGGCACTGGGCCACCTCGCCCGGGAGAAGATTCGGGACAGCCTCCATCACGGCGTGAAGAGGGCGCTGGCCGTCGTCCGCTCGGGGTTCGTGTTCGACATGGAGCTCGTTGCCGACGGCTTCATCACAGACCCCGAGCGGACGGACGAGGAGAATGAAGACGCCTGCCTGGAGCTGATTGAAGCTGCGGAGGGGCCTGGGAGCCGCCTGGCCTCGCTCTTTGAGCCTAAGGTGGTCCCGCCTGCTGACGATGAGGGCCTGTGAGCCAGATCTGGGCGCAGAGGCCCATGTAATAAGTTAGTTATTTTGAATTTTGGTTGTGGTGGCCTTGGAGGCCTAAAAACTTGAAACACAAACTGGTTCGTAGTTAATTTAGTTTTATTCGAGCCTTTCTTCCTTTTATTGCTTGGATCGTGTTCTCGTGTGATTTACTTAGCACGCAGTTACGCTCTTTGGCATAAGGGAGCGAGTGGAGGTACCGTAGCCTCGGGGGCGTAAGTAATCTCGTAGCTCGACTGCCCTCGAGCTTCAGGGTGCTCTTACAGCCTCGTGGACCGTGTGAGAACCTAATCTAAGCGACAGGGAACGTAATCTCTTTTAGAGTTGGGAGCCGTCATTTAGGTCTCCCTAGCGTGAAGTTGCACCTCTAGAAGGCGTAAGGACTGAGTGGAGGCACCGTAGCCTCGGAGGCATAGGTGAGACTCCTGGCTCGAGGGTCCTTTCGAACCTTAGGGTGTTCTTACAGCGCCGTTGATCTAAGAAGCGGTTCTTAAAATTAAAAAAAGAGTGTAAGTTTTTTCGGAGACTAAGGGGTTCCCCCCGTGTAGCCCCCGAGGGAGGGTCAATTTTGGTAGTACAGAGTCGATCCTTCCTCACTGTGAGACAAAAGTTTTTTAACATTGCTGTATTCTTTATTGATGAAAAAGAAATTACAGAACCTCGAGGCTTTCTAAGGAAAAAAGCGACGTAGCTGTTCAATGTTCCAAGCGTTGGTGAAGATTTCGCCCTTCTCGTTGGATAGCTTGTAGGTGCCTGGCTTCAATACTTCTGCGACGATGTACGGTCCTTCCCATGGTGGTGTGAGCTTGTGGCGTCCTTTGGTGTTCTGGTTCCGCCGTAGCACCAAGTCGCCGACGTTGAGGTTACGCCTGCGGACGTGTCTGTCGTGGTATCGCCGGAGACCCTGCTGGTACCTGGCAGAATGTAACAGAGCCACATCTCGGGCTTCCTCGAGCTGGTCGAGGGCGTCTTGTCTTGTGGCGTCGTTATTTCTTTCGTTGTAGGCCTTCAGCCTTGGGGATCCGTACTCTATATCAGTCGGGAGCATAGCCTCGGACCCGTAGACTAAGAAGAACGGAGTGAACCCCGTGGCTCGACTCGGCATTGTTCTTAGGCTCCATAGGACCGAGGGTAGCTCGGCAGCCCATCTTTTGCCATGTTTGTTTAGCTTGTCAAAGATTCTGGGTTTCAGGCCTTGTAGGACCATGCCGTTGGCACGTTCCACTTGGCCGTTTGTTTTTGGATGAGCCACGGCCGACCAGAGCACGCGAATGTGATGGTGGTCGCAGAAGTCCAGAAACTTTTTCCCAGTGAACTGGGTGCCGTTGTCAGTGATAATACAGTTTGGAACTCCAAAATGATGGACGATGTCGGTGAAGAAAAGCACAGCTTGTTCGGACCTAATGCTGGTGATGGGGCGAGCCTCAATCCACTTGGAGAATTTGTCGATAGTGACGAGCAAGTGGGTGAAGCCGCCAGTTGTCCTTTTTAGAGGTCCGACAAGGTCGAGGCCCCAAACGGCCAACGGCCACGTGATGGGAATGGTTTGTAGAGCATGTGCCGGGAGATGAGTCTGTCTCGCATAGTACTGACAGCCTTTACAGGAGCGTACTAGCTTGACAGCGTCGGAGACCGCGGTCGGCCAATAGAATCCTTGTCGAAAGGCGTTCCCGACGAGGGTTCGAGGCGCAGCGTGGTGACCGCAAGCCCCCGAGTGCAGGTCGCTGAGCAGGCCCCTGCCTTCCTCGTTCGTAATGCAACGTTGGAGGATGCCTGTAGGGCTGCGGCGGTACAGCTCCCTACTGTTGCCAACGATCACGAAGGTTTTGGCCCGGCGAGCGATCCGTCGAGCCTCGGTCTTACTCGAGGGGAGGTCCCCTTGGATGAGGTAGTCGAGGTACGGAGCGCGCCAGTCAGGCTTGAGTCCGGATGGTAGGGTCGAGCCTTCCACCTGCATGGCCTCAGCCCCGGTCGAGGGGGCCTCGGTTTTAGGTGGGGGGTCGAGTGACGTCCCGTCGACCCCTCCGTCTGGCCCAAGGTCGACGGATGGCCGCTGAAGATCTTTTGCGAAAACGTCTGGTGGAACCGTAGTTCGACTGGATGCGATTTTTGCGAGTTCGTCGGCGGCCTCGTTATACTTGCGTGTGATGTGGTTGAGCTCGAGGCCGTGAAACTTATCCTCGAGGCGTCGTACTTCCTGGCAGTAGGCTTCCATCTTAGTGTCACGGCAACTCGAGCTCTTCATGACCTGGTCGATTATGAGCTGGGAGTCGCCTCGAACGTCAAGGTGCCGGACCCCGAGCTCGATGGCAATTCTCAGCCCCGTGACGAGTGCCTCATATTCAGCGACGTTGTTTGACGCAGGAAAGTGAAGCCGGATGACATAGCGCATGTGAACCCCGAGAGGCGAGATGAAGAGCAGGCCCGCGCCCGCTCTTGTTTTCATCAACGACCCGTCGAAGTACATGGTCCAGAGTTCGGCCTGGAGCCGTGCGGGAGGGAGTTGGGTGTCGGTCCATTCAGCCAGGAAGTCTGCCAATACTTGTGACTTTATAGCTTTGCGCGGCGCATAAGATAAGGTCTCGCCCATGAGCTCAACTGCCCACTTGGCAATCCTACCCGAGGCATCCCGGTTTTGGGCTATCTCTCCCAGGGGGAAAGAAGAAACCACAGTAACCGGGTGACCCTCGAAGTAGTGTCGGAGCTTGCGCCGTGTCAAGATGACAGCATATAGCAGTTTCTGGATTTGAGGGTACCGGGCCTTGGTTTCCGAGAGCACCTCGCTAATGAAATAGACCGGTCTCTGGACGAGCAAGGTATGAGCCTCCTCGGCCCGTTCGACGACCAGGACCGCGCTGACTACTTGTGACGTTGCAGCGACATAAAGTAGGAGCGGTTCTCCTGGAGTCGGAGGGACGAGAATTGGTGAGTTAGAGAGGGTGATCTTGAGCTTTGTGAGGGCTTCCTCGGCCTCGAGGGTCTAGGAAAAATGCTCCGATTTCTTCAAGAGGCGGTACAGAGGGAGCGCTTTTTCGCCGAGGCGCGAAATGAAACGGCTGAGTGCCGCCAAGCAGCCCGTGACCCTCTGCACGCCTTTCAGATCTCGGATGGGGCCCATCTTGGTTATCGCAGAGATTTTTTCTGGATTGGCCTCAATGCCCCGTTTAGATACGATGAATCCTAAAAGCATACCTCGAGGGACGCCAAAAACGCATTTTTCTGGATTGAGCTTGATATTCTTTATCCGGAGGCATTTGAAGGCAACGTCGAGGTCGTTCACTAGATTATCGGCTTGTCTGGTCTTGACTACGATGTCATCGACGTATGCCTCAACGGTTGGTCCGATGTGTTCTCCGAAAACGTGCTGCATGCATCGCTGGTACGTTGCCCCTGCGTTCCAAAGACCGAAGGGCATCGTAACGTAGCAATACATGCCGAACGGGGTAATGAACGAAGTCGCGAGCTGGTCGGACTCCTTCATTTTTATCTGATGGTAACCGGAGTAAGCGTCTAAGAACGAAAGAGTTTCACATCCCGCAGTTGAATCAACGATTTGATCAATGCGTGGCAAAGGAAAGGGAACCTTTGGAAATGCTTTATTCAAACTAGTATAGTCTACACACATCCTCCATTTCCCACTCTTTTTCTTAACTAATACAGGATTAGCTAGCCACTCGGGATGGTGAACCTCCTTGATGAACCCGGCCTCCAATAGCTTGTGGATCTCTTCGCCGATGACCCTGCGCTTCTCCTCGTCGAAGCGGCGTAGGCGTTGCTTCACCGGTTTGGACCCGGCCCGGATCTCCAAGGCGTGCTCGGCGACTTCCCTGGGTATGCCCGGCATATCTGAGGGACTCCACGCAAAAATGTCGACATTTGCGCGGAGAAAGTCGACGAGCACGGCTTCCTATTTCGGGTCGAGGGTGGCGCTGACATTCAGCGCCTTCCCAATGGGATCAGCGGGGTCGAGGGGCACGAGTTTGACGTCCTCCACGGGCTTGAAGCTGCCGGCGTGGCGTTTTGGGTCGGGAATCTCGTTGGCGAGACCGTCGAGGTCTGCGGCCAAAGTCGCCGACTCCAAAACCGCCTCGCCGTGTTCGACGCACTCGACGTCGCACTCGTAGGCATGTTCATACGAGGGCCCCACAGTGATGACGCCGTTTGGGCCGGGCATCTTGAGCTTGAGGTAGGTGTAGTTTGGCACGGCCATGAACTTGGCGTAGCATGGGCGCCCGAGGATGGCGTGGTACGTTCCACGGAATCCGACCACCTCGAAGGTGAGGGTCTCCTTCCTGAAATTGGCCGGTGTGCCAAAACAAACGGGCAGATCGACCCGTCCGAGGGGTTCCGCCCGCTTCCCTGGCACAACTCCGTGGAAGCCCCCGACGCTAGGCTGTAGGCGCGCTCTCTCGATCCCCAGGAGGTCGAGGGTCTGGGAGTAGATGATGTTGAGGCTGCTCCCACCGTCCATGAGTACCTTGGTGAGGCGTGTGTTGGCGATGATGGGATCAACAACAAGAGGGTAGACCCCCGGATTGGAGATGTAGTCCGGATGATCATCACGGTCGAAAGTGATGGCCACCGTAGACCAGTCAAGGAAACGAGGGACCGCCGTTTGTACGGAGAAAACCTCTCGCCGCTCTCGCTTGCGCTGGCGCGCTGAGAGGCGGGTCGAGGGTCCTCCGTAGATCATGAAGCAGTCGTGGATCTCGGGGAACCCCTCATCCTTGTCATCACCCTTTGGGTCTTCCTTCTTGTCGGTGTTCTTGCTGCCTGCGCCCTCGAAGTACCTGCGGAGCATATGACAATCTTCGAGGTTATGGTTAATGGGTCCCTTGTGGTAAGGGCATGGCTCTTTCAGCATTTTATCGAAGATGCCCCCGCCGGGGGGGCCTCGAGGCTTCTTGCGCTCGGTAGCGGCGACAAGCTCGTTGGCCGGGGCCTCGAGCTTGCCCTGCTGGCCTTTCTTCTTCTTACGATTGTTCCTCTTGGAGCCACGGGTGGAGCTCGCGGGATCGTCGGCCTTCTGTTTCTCTTTGTCCTGCTCGCCGCCAAAGATGGCACCAACTGCCTCCTCGCCGGCGGCGAAGTTGGTGACGATGTCCATCAACCCGTTGGCAGTGAGGGGGGTGTGACGGCCTAACTCTCGGACCAACTCCTTGCAAGTGGTGCCCGAGAGGAAAGCCATGATTACGTCAGAGTCGGTGACGTTGGGGAGCTCGGTGCGTTGCCTGGAGAAACACCGGATGTAATCTCGGAGGGATTCACCTGGCTTCTGCTTGCAACTCCGGAGGTCCCACGAGTTGCCGGGGCGCATGTAAGTTCCCTTGAAGTTTCCCTCGAACACCCTTATGAGATCACCGCAGTCGTGGATCTGCTGGGGCGGAAGATCCTCGAGCCAGGCTCGAGCGGTGTCGGAGAGGATCCAGGGGAGCTGTCGGATTTTGACTCGGTCGTCGGTGGCCCCGCCCAGCTGACATGCTAAGCGGAAGTCGGCGAGCCAAAGTTCGGGTTTGGTCTCGCCGTTGTACTTGGCAAGAGTCGTGGGAGGGCGGAACCGCGCTGGCAGTATCGTTTCGTGGATTGCCTTGCTGAAGACCCGAGGGCCCGGAGGCTCGGGTGAAGGACTGCGATCCTCCGAGCTATCGTAGCGCCCGCCCCTATGCACGTGGTAGCCTCGAGCCACACCGTCACCGTGCTTGCGCGTGCGGCGCTCGACGATGTTGCCACGGGTGTCTCGAGGCCCTTGGTCGTGAGTCATATGCTCGGGGGCGGGAGCCGTTCGAATCCGTCGGGGAGGTTCGGGATGAACCGAGGCCCCTCTCTCCTGTCGGGAGGGCTCTGCGAGCCGCTCCGAGGCGGGCTCGCGTCGCCTCGAGGCAGAGCTCTCGGCCTGCTGCAGGGCAGCGGTCTCGAGGAGTTCTCGGATCTCATCTCGAGCCCGGCGAGCATCGGGGTTTGACGGCTCGGGCATATTGCGCAGGAGCATGGCGGCGGCGACGACGTTCTGGCTGGCTCGAGCGAAGACCGGGGGGTCGGTTACCAGATCCTTGTCGATGCGACGGTTGACGTCGCGAGCTCTTCCGTGAGCTCTCCCGCCAAGTGCGCGTTCCGCACGCTCATGCTCGAGAGTTTGTTGGAGTAAACGCAGGTTTTCTCGTTCCTCGTCGAGCCTTTCCTGCAACTCGCGGATTTGGTCGAGCTGCACCCCTTGATCCGCAAGGAGTTGAGCCTCGCCCTGCTCGGCAGGGAGCCCGACGTGAGGGGGCGTGTGCCTTCCTCCGACCGGCTCTTCTTCCTGCGAATCCGACGCGCTTTCAACATCGACGTTGAAGCATTCACGGGTCGGATCGTAGGTGTCATCAGCCGAGTCGGAGTCAGGGGCGCCGAAATAATAGTATGACGGGGGAATGCATGGCCGTTGCGGATCGCCACTAGGGTTGCGGCATGGGGAAGCGGCCACACGAGGTTCTGTTTCTGGTGCCTCAGTAGAGTCCAGATAATCAGAAGCCGGCGTGGACGCAACAAGGTCCAGAGCGGAGCGTAGATGGTGCCCAGGGAGTTCCTCATAAGCACTCATGCGAGTGCTCACGGAAGAAGCGTACGCCTGGGCAACCGAATTTAGCCCGAACGGGAACGGCGAAGGAGATGTGGCTGTCCACACCGGAACGGGTGCTCTGGGTAGCGGTGTTTCACCGGACGGAGGAGCGGCAGGATTCTCCGTCGGCATGTTGCCCTCGGCCAAGCTCATCCTCCCCAGATCTCCAACGAGGAAGTCTGGGTTGGAGTCCGGCTGGGGGGCGCCAGACCGAGGAATCCCGTCACCCTCCGTGAGATGAAGATGATGGTTGCGCCGGGCTCGTCGCCGTCGGGCGGCTCGCGCCTGCCTTGAACGATGATACCGGCGGATCGCTCCCCCGGGCTGGGAGAGCTCGTAATCCTCGTCAGTTGGGTGCCTAAGTGGGAGTAGGACCATGTCGTAGCCGTAGCCAAGTGACATGAACTCCAAACTCCCGAACCAGATCACCGTAGTCAACGGGATAGGACGATTGGGGTCAGCCATCCAGGAAAAAGGTGGGAAAGCGACGTTGGCACACAGCGATCCCCTACCTGGCGCGCCAACTGTCGGTGTTCGGACCCGAGGGGGTCCTAGACCAACGAGTAAATGCTGCGTGTCCCTTTCCTGGATGGTGATGCAAGGAGAACACACGGGGATTTATCCTGGTTCGGGCAAGAGAAGGCCCTACATCCAGCGGGGGGGGGGAGATATTGTATTTCCTTGCACCGAGGTGCTTGCGTAGGGGTTACAAGCTTGCGAGAGAGGACAATGAGCCCAGGTCTCAAAAGAGGAAAACGAAATACAGGTTGATTGCTTGAGATGTTGATCGCTATCTGGGGCTTGACTTGTTGTTTTTTTCTCTCCAGAGCCCTGGCCTACCCTTTTATAGAACGAGAGGAGGCCAGGACGACGGGGGCCCTGAGATGATGTTTTGTCGATCCCTGTTGAGGTGGCTGTAGCGACGTGTCCCAGAACTGGAGGGCCATCCCTGGACACCACGGTGACGTAGGGGATGAGACGCTGAAATGACCCGGAGCACCGTGCCACGCCGTCCTCCCTTCCCTGTTGAGCCGTGTCGGGCGTCGAGGCCGGGTCGAGGCCGGGTCGAGGGCGAACGGATAAGTCCGAATCCCTGGAATCGCGGTGTACGGATTCTGTCGTATCCTCCCTCGAGGGTAACTAGTGACGTACAGTGTGCGGTAAGGTGGATACAGTGACGTTTTTCACCTCCCATCACGGAATGGGTGGCAAAACAGTGAGAACTGACACTGGTATTGTTCCCACGTCGACCACGCGCGCAGCCATGCCGGTAGGTGGTAGTAGGTAATTGCATTAAATGCTAAGGCTTTTGTCCTGGGGTAGGTAAAGAGAGGGGGTCGAGCGCCTCGACCCGGGCTCACGCGAGTCGGAGTGCTCCCGGTGGGCGATCGAGCCTCGTGCGGGTCGGAGCGCGGTCGAGGGCTCCCGTCGAGGGGGCCTCGTACGAGTCGGAGACGGGACGCGGTCGAGGCATTCCGTCGAGCCAGCCTCGTACGAGGCGGACCTGTCGCGCGTTCTGAAGTAGACTGTGTTTTGTCGTGGCTTAGTCGTTTTAGTTTTTATTATCGTTAAATGCGGGTACCCCTATACTATTGGTACCGACATGATGATAACACAACATTACCATGACTAACGTGTGTTTTGCAGAAACTTTGGTAAGTTAGGTCATGGGAATGGTGACTGTTTTGGGCACTAATTACATATTCGGTGGATAATCCGCGAGACAAATTTATTAAGGCTAATTAATCTATCATTAGCACGTTTTGTTATTGTAGCAAATAGTGCTAATCATGGACTAATTAGGCTAAAAAATGGTCCTGCAAATTATCTTCACCCTATATTTTTAGTTTCGTAAATAGTCTATATTTAGTACTCCATGCATATGTCAAAATATTCGATGTGATGGGGACTAAAATTTAGTCCAGCGAACCAAACAAACCCTTAGTTTGGAAGAGATGTTAATGGATTTTTTTTTTTGGTCATCAATAGACTAATAACCGACCACAGTCGATTTTGGTTAAATCGGTTCGGCTAATAGGTTCACCATAAAAAATACTATACTTCTACAGGAGTTAATGCAAACAACTAATTGGATTGGAATGCACCTAGCAAGAAATAAACCATGTAACAAATAAAAGAAAAATCAACAAACAATGCTTCTGATAAATAAAGTCTCCTAGAAATACATTTAAATAGTGTTTAATATTAATAGGAAGAAAGAATTTTGGTTAAATCAGTTATTGTTAGTTCAAAACCGAATAAATCCTGGCATTTTTGTGCGACTGGAAAGGCTAGAAACAATTCCTTTTTCTAAAATAAATTTGATTTCCCATCGGTATACAATGCTCCATGTAGCAAAACTCAAAAAAGGAAAAAAAAAACAAGTTACCTTTCTATTAAGGATTCGGAAGAGCCTTACATATATGCGCACCAACTGCTGCTGTAGAAATATGTACGAAACACGGTATTTTTATAATCCTGTATTTTTTATAAAAATTTAATGAACTACAAATGTTTATATAATTTTTTATAATTCATATAAAATTCTTGTGTTGTAAATAGAGGCGGCCAAAATTTCATGAAAACGATTTAACCAAAAAATCAGTTAATTGAAATTCTCGTGATCTATTCGATAAGGACTTTTTTTGGTAGGGTTAACCTAACAGCTACTCAAATTTGATTAAAATCTTAGCATCCTGACATTAATTATTTCGCTATTACAATCATAGGAATCTGATATTGACTGTCTCGTTATAATCATACTATAAATCTGGCAATAATTGTTGACTTTTATTTTAAATAATATTTTTTAAATGATTAAGTGCAAATGTAGAAGCTGTTGTATAAGAATTTCACATATAGCATCTTGTCGGCCGCTCAACTGCCGATAGGATACCTATCGGCAGGTCGAAAGCCGACAGGCCTCCTATCGGCAACTGGAGGGCCGACAGGTGCCTGGCCTATAACGGCACCTCCTCGTGAACGACGCGCTCTGGTGGGTCACCACGTGGCGCTCGTCTCGGCCACCCACCTCCTCAAGGCCGTCTTCTACTTCGAGGCGGTGCGGCTCGCCAGCCTCTTCCTCGCCAAGGGCCTGCCGGAGCCCGTGACGGCGGTGCACCACGTGGTGTGGTACGCCCTCATGGCGCCCGTCCTGTTCCTCGACCTCAAGATGTACGGCCAGTGGATGTCCGGCGGTGGCGGCTGTCCCGCGTGGCGAGCCCGACCAGCCACCTGGCCGTCGTGGGCAACGTCGTCGGCGTGCTGCTCGGCGCACGGATGGGCCTCTGGGAGCCGGCGCTCTTCTTCGCCGTCGGGTCCGTGGTCCGTGCACTATGTGGTGACGCTGTACCAGCGGCTCCCCACCAACGTGCCGCTGCCGAGGGACCTCCACCCGGTGTTCTTCCTCTTCGGTGGCGTGGGCCAGGATCAGCGGCGAGTTACGTTCGGCCTCGACGCCAGGGTCGCCTACTACGTACGTCTCGCTCTCCCTCCACGCCTCGCTGGTGGCGCGCGTCAGCTTCTTCTTCCGGGACGTCCGCTTCTCGCTGGCGTGGTGGGCGTACACGTTCCCGGTCACGAGCGCCGCCATCGCCACGGCCCACGGCGGTGTACGCGTCGGCGATGTCCGGTGTGCCGTCCGTTACCGATGCCGGCGTGCTGGCCACCACCGTGTTCCGCGCGTTCGTGCGCCGGGACCTGCTCCCGAACGACGTGTCCATCGCCATCCGGCGGAGGCCCAGGGCAAGTTCGGCAAGATCCTCAAGCGCCTCCGCACCTCCAGCGCCGACCTCAAGGAGCTCGTCGTCTACAGGCACGGCGCCGTCGGAGACGAGCAGCGTCGGATCGTTCCTTCATATCAGTTGCCTGTGCAGTTATTTGTCTGGTGAGCCACGAACTGTCCCAGCTGTAATAATCCAGCCCAATTAGGTTAGGCCCAACCAAAATTCTTCTCATTCCCTAATAACTAGTGCTAAGTACTAACAACTACTTTTGCTAAAAAAAATACTAATAACTACTGGTCCTCACTCCTAAAATTCCCCCGTAAATATGGTTGTATATAGGGCATGTTCGGCGGAGCCCCAATTGTTCTAGATTTTTTAAAAAAGTAATACTAGATCCAAATTTTTACCTAAGCACCTCAGCTCCATGGAATTCAGATTCACCAAAAGTCCAGATCTAAGAGCCAGATGTATTGATTTCTTAAAACACCTCAATAGGTGCTTTGAAAACTCATGGAGCTGGCCAAACTTATCCACCAAGCCACTGGTAAAAAAAACGATTTGTTTCTTTTTGTCCTGTTGTCTTCTCTCGTTCCCGTCGCGCTTGAGTAGAGTGCTCGCGCCGAACCTGGCCAGCCCATGACCGCACGTGGTGGTGCTGTCTCGCACCCAGCCGCGTCTGGCCTCGCTCGCCTCGGTTGGTTTTCCAAACAAGCTGGTTTTCTTATCCTGTGGTTGCACTTTGCCTTCCTCCGCCTCAGACAATATAAATCTCGCATTACATGGAGTCAAAGAATCTTAAGTTTGATTAGGTTTGTAGACGATATTATCTATATTGAGACCTTTAGTTGAATTTATTATGAAAAGTATATTGCATGATTGATCTAATGATACTTATCACGTATCATAAACCTCAAAATTTTTCATATTTATTTAGTCAAAATTAACAAATCTTTGACTAATCAGGAGGATGCGAGATTTACGTTCTTCGTGGACGGAGGTAGTACCTTTCTACTTTCTTCGGTTTCACTGTTACGGACAGTAACACAACAGCTCGCTATGCTAGCTGGTTCAACTGCATATCATTCTGTACGTACGTTGTGTAGCCATCATGCATATATAGCTGTAAATAATAACGTCCACCGTACCCAGGTCCGGTCGACGATAGTACACTTCGTCCATTCCAAATTAAATCAACTTCTAAATTATCCTAGGTCAAGCTATTTTAAACCAACACCTTCCTCTCCAAGATACTCTCATCGTTGTTTTTCTCTCTTATAATCTCACGCTCTCTCCACTGGTTTGCAGTTTCCACACAACACCTCCCCTCCGCCGGCCCTCCACCCCCTTCCCTCCGCAATTCAGCGAGCTCCTACCCCTCTCGCACCCGCATGCATGGCCCCACGGCATTTTGACAAAGGCGCGCGGCCTCGTCCCCTCGCCCCTCCTGGTGGGGTGGCCCTGCCCCCCTCCGCATAGCTTTTTGTCGATATTATTGTCAAGTGCACACTATCAACATACTCGTGAGAGGGAGAAAATTGTAGAAGTTTTTCTTGTTCGACACGGTTTATGTTAAACAACTGTTGCTCATAGTACCACTATGATACTCACTTTGTTCCAATTATAAATCGTACATGCTTTTTTGGGCACAGAGCTTTTGTTACGTATTTAGATACATATTACGTCCAGATACATATAATAAAAGCTATTAAAAGCTGTGCACGTTAAAAAATGAGAACAATTTATAATTTGGTGAAACGGATGAAGTGCCTACTATGTGCTTAGATGATGAAACACTTGGGTTTGTAGAAGAAAAAAAAGAAATATATGTTCCTAAAAAATTAAGAAAAAGAATTGTGCATTTGATTGTGCTAATTTTCATGGATGTACACCCTCTATTTTTTGCAAATTATGGTTGAATACCCTCAGAAAACGAAAATGACATATACGTCAAGGGAACAAGTATGATGACGAGCGTGATTTATATATACAGATTCAGAAGAAACGAGTGTAAATCATAGAGGATTAATAAAAGTTTATACAAGTGGGCTTGCATGTTGTAGTGTCATGAACGTACGATATTGATTTTTATTGGGCGTGCTTGGGTTGTTACGTACAATATTGAATTTTAGGGAGTGTTTGCGTTGTTACCAAACTGCGCCACCATCCGCCACAACTCTGACGTCGCATTATGTGTTTGTTTCGTGGCCAGAGTTAAGGCACTGCCAGAACTCATCAACGCTGTCGAAGGAGGTGTTTATTTCCTGAGTAAAAAATTTTAGGTGTCACATCGGATGTTTCATGAGATGTTAGAAGGGGTGTTCGGATACTAATAAAAAAATCTAATTACATAATTGTCGGTGTTTAGAAACCGCCGACTAGTAAATTTAGTGGATTGCGCGTTTGGGTTCGAATGGCTATGCAAAGAGGACACGAGGATGTATACTGGTTCGGGCTGAATCTTCCTACGTCCAGTTGCGAGCTGCTGCTCGTGTTACTAACACCGAGTTCGTAGTAGGGGCTACAAACGATTGAAAGAGGGACGAGCTCTCAATTTTTTGTGGGTTGAGGTTCAGAGTGTGTTTTCCCGGTTCATGGGATTGGGATCAGCCTGTTGAGTCGTCCTCTCGAAAGGTACTAGACTTTCCCTTTTATAACTCCAAGGGAAAGGCCAGTCATACAACAGAGAGAATGGAGAGAGAAGAGGGAGAAAGACCAAAAAGAGAGGGAGGGGGTCCCGGAGCTATGATGTTCCCCTTCTCCTGCCGGCAGCCCCCGATGGTTTGTAGATGATGGGGACATCCCCACGCTGCAGTCTTGCCTGCCACCGGTCCCACATGGGGGTGTCGTGGGTCATTTGTGGCGCTCCGTACCGCTCGGAAGGACGATATAGTCAATGGACTCCGCCGACGGAGGCCACACCGGAGTTGAAGGCACAGTGTAGAACCGTGGATGTCTGACGGGGGTCGCACGCGAAGTTGGTGAGACATGATCACCCTACTGACGCTGAGGCGACATGAGCTTCCAGAGATGGCATGTCGCAGTCGCAGGCCGCGTGGAAGCATACCTGCCCACGGAGATGACCCGTCACAGTCGCAGGCTGCGAGGAAGCATACCTGCCCACGGGGATGACCCGTCACAGTCGCAGGCCGCGTGGAAGCATCCCTACTCACAGGGATGACCCGTCACGGTTGAGGCCGTAGGAAGCATACCTGCTTCCCTTTTTGTGTCAGGGGCATGCGCCCGTGGCGGTTAAGGCGGCACGGGCCCCTTTCGGGATCTTTCCTCCACTCCTAAGAGTGGACCCGATCCTCAGGGGTTGAGCGAGGCAGAGTCGTCTCCTGGGGGGTTGGAAGAGGCAAGACCTGCTGAAAGCATCTAGGCCCCGAGAGTTGGTTTTGACAATTGATGACAACGCAACATTACCATGACTAACGTGTGTTTTGCAGAAACTTTGGTAAGTTAGGTCATGGGAATGGTGACTGTTTTGGGCACTATGGTTTTCATGCCCCTTGATGGAAATCGTTTCGGTTTTCAAAGGATTAACGTCAAGATTAAGGACGGTTAGTTCCGGACGTCGAGGAGTTGAGTTACGTTCGGAATAGTCGTTAGGATCTTCGCTTTTCTCCTTTGGCCGTACTATAAAGGGGGGCATGAGCGAGTAGCTTGACCTAGGTGAGTCTTTTCTTTAGGTGTGGTGCACACTTGTCAAACTTAGCACTAGGTAGCTCAGGTGAAGCCCAAAGTTCAGTTGGAAGAAACTCGGTTCAAGTTGCGTCGCGATTCGAAGTCGTTTGAGCCATTTATCCTTGACCGGATGCGGTCTCTGTCTTGACCGGGCGCGTTCGGTCAGTACTGGTAGTCACCATAGTTTCAACTCGGTCTACCGGACGCGGTCCTCCCATGGACCGGACGCGGTGATCGGGTTGACCAAAGTCAGAGAGGGTAAGTGATCTGATTGGACGCGACTAGGAAATCGATCGGACGCGTCTATAGTGCATCTGGTCCAGTTCTAGAGAGGTACTTCGCTGACCGGACACGTCCGGTCATCACCGATCGGACTCGACCGTGCGTCCAGTCAAAGTACAGTAAGGTTCTTGCATGACCGAACGCGTTCGGTTACTCCTGATCGGACTCGCTGTGCGTCCGATCACTCAGCACTGTTGGTTTTAAATTCGACCGTTGCCACCGACTGGACGCGTCCGGTCACTTCGACCGGCGCGTCCGGTCAGTACGTAAAATGCTGAGTTGGCACATAACAGTTGGAATTGACTGTGGGGAGTATAAATACATCCCCTACACCTCTATTTGAGGTCTCTTGCTCATTTGTTCAGCTGAGAAACACCTTTCATTTGTAAGGAAGTGCAAGAGCTCTACTGAGGGTTGAGATTTGAGAATCCAAGTTTGAAATCCCTCATTAGTGACTAGGGAGTAGCAAGTGTGCATCCACCTTCTCATTAGGCTTGTTGTGGTCAAGTGAGAGTTCTTACTTGTTACTCTTGGTGACCGCCATCACCTAGATGGCTTGGTGGTGATTGGGAGTTTGGTGATCATCCGGCGGAGCTTGTGGATGACCCAACTCATCTTGTAAGCGGTTGTGGGCGATTCACAGCGACGAAGTGTCAAAGAATCAGCCCGTAGAGAGCAATTGATCCTCGCGTGGATCAAGGAGGAGCTACACCCTTGTGCGGGTGCTCCAACGAGGACTAGTGGGGAGTGGCGACTCTCCGATACCTCGGAAAAACATCACCGTGTTCCTAACCCTTTACTTTCAAGCGATTTACTTTCTCGTATTACTTTTGTTGCTTGATTTACTTTCCTAGAATTGCCATGCTAGACTACGATTGGAACTTAAGGTGCAAAACTTTTACCGATAGAATTACTAGGAACACTTGTAGGCACTAGGGGTGAATTATGGCTTAGTAAGATTTAATTCTCATAATATTTTTTTTAGAAAAGCCCAATTCACCCCCCTCTTGGGCATCTTGATCCTTTCAATTGATATCGGAGCCGAGTTGCTCCTAAATTAGACTTTACCGCCTAGAGCAAGATGTCTAATGGGGAAGGACCACCTCCCATCTTTGAGGGAGATGATTTTCCATATTGGAAAATCTGCATAGAGGCGTATCTCGAAGCCATAGATGTCGGGTGTCTTAGAGCCGCCACCGAAGGGCTTTCGGAAATCAAGGATCCCGCTAACCCCGTTGGTGACGAGGAGAAGTACGACCGGTGGAATGCAAAGGCAAAATATGCACTCTACTGGGGCCTTGGCAAGGATATCTTCAATCGTGTGCGTAATACAAAAAACGCTCATGAATTATGGGAAAATATTTGTGCTCTCCATGAGAGAACTAAGAGTGAGCGTGAGGAATGCTATCATATTGCTTTGAAGAAAATTAACTCTTTTGAGATGCTTCCCAAGGAAAGTGCTAATGACATGTACACTCGCTTGAATGTTCTTGTAGAGGATCTCAATGCTCTCGGGCTCACTCAAATGAGTCCATTGGATGTTGCAAGGAGAATCTTGAGTGTTCTTTCCATTGAGAAGTATGGCCACATTGTCACTGTGCTTCACCAAAGTGATCTCTCTACCGCAACACCGACACAAGTATTGGGAAAGATCAATGCTCATGAGATGTACATGCATATCACTCCGGAAGAGGGCTCATCATCTTCCAAGAAGAAGGATTTGGCCTTCAAAGCTAGCCATGACAAGAAAAAGAAGAGCCAAGCCATGATAGTGCATGAAAGCTCAAGTGAGAGTGATATTGATGATGCATCACTTGCTCTCATGGTGAGAAAGACCACCAAGATGCTAAAGAAGCTTAACAAGAGTGGCATCAAGTTCGATGGCAAGAAGAAGTTCTTCACAAGTAGCAAAAAGAAAGCCTATATCCAAAATGGATTGCTACAATTGTAGTGAACTTGGTCATCTAGCTCATCAATGCCCTAAGCCTCCAAAAGACAAGTACAAGAACAAGAACAAGGGCAAGAAAAATGAATCTAGTGATGAAGAAGATGAGAAGAAGAAGAACAAGCCATACAAGAAGAAGGATGGCAAGAAGAAAGAATATCACAAAAAGAAGAAGGGAGGAAAAGCTTACGTTGTTGGTGATTGGCTCACCGACATTGAATCATCATGTGAGTCCTCCGGTGATGAAAGCGACGACGAGAAAGAGAAGGTCTCCGCATTTGTGATTGGGCCATCATCATCTTCATCGACATCTTCACCGCCATCTTCACCATCATCATCCACTACTCACCTATGCCTCATGGCCAAGGGTGAACAAAAGGTACAAAATAATGAAAGTGATGATGATGATAGTGATAGTGATGATGAATTTGATGCACCTTCTTATGATGAACTTGTAAAATTGCTCAACAAATACTCAAAAGTCATAAGAAATACTAGAAATGAAAATGATGAGCTTCAAAATGAAAATAATCACTTTCATCAAAGCTTGAGATTGCACAAAAGATTAGTGATGAGCTTAAAGATTAAAATGAAATTATGACTTCTACTCTCAAGGAGCTCAAAACTTTCAACAAAGAGCTTAGAGATGAACATGATAAACTTGAGAAGAAGCATGATGAGCTCAACACTAGGCACAACTTGCTAAAAGACAAATATACTTCATTGAAAATTAATTATGATAGTCTTGTTGTTGCTAATGAGCTTTCTCTTGAGACACATGATGCTACTAACCAAGTTGTTAAGATTGATATAGCCACATCATGTGATGACTTGATTATTGAGAGCATTGAGCAAGGCTCTAGTGGCAAAGGCAAGAAAGTGGTTGAGTCCGACAACTATGATGATTATGTCAAGCTCAAGAGTGAAAATGAAATGCTTAGAGATGAGAACAAGAAGCTAAAAGGGTTGATGGCTCTTGAAAAGCAAACATCAAATGAGTCACTCATTGAGGAGAACAAAAAGCTCAAGCAAGAGAAAGAGCATCTCAAGACCGGCTTAAGCAAGTTCACAAGAGGTCAATACTTGCAAAGTGAGCTACTCATGAACACCATCATAAAGATGGATAGAAGTGGCATTGGTTACTTGGTAAATCAAGAGAAGAAGGCCAAAGCTCAACAACAACAAAGCAAATCAAAGCCCAAGCCTAAGAGATGTGTTGAGTGTGGACAAGAGGGTCACTTTTCTCATGAGTGTGAAACTCCACCACCACAACCCTTGTCCAAGCATGCTAGACCCTTTGCTTTCAATGCTCACTATATGCTTAGAAGAGATTCTAGTGGAAAGATGAAAGTTATGTTCTTGGGTCCCCCAAATAAGAATAGACCTAAGAAGATTTGGGTTGCCAAGTCACTAGTTGAGAAAGTCAAGGGTCCCTCTCAAGTTTGGGTCCCTAAACAAAAAGCTTGATCTCTTGTGTGTAGGTGAACTACAAGACCGGTTGATCTCATTGGGTTATTGATAGTGGTTGCACTCAACATATGACCGGTGATCCTCGTATGTTCACCTTACTTGAAGAAAATGGGGAATGTCAAGAGAAGATCACATTTGGGGACAATTCAAAGAGCAAAGTCAAGGGTATAGGCAAGATTACAATATCAAATGATCACTCTCTTTCAAATGTGCTCTATGTTGCTTCCTTGAGTTTCAACCTACTATCCGTTGGACAACTTTGTGACCTTGGCTATCAATACTTATTCACTCCAAATGAAGTGGTAGTATCAAAGATAGATGACAAACAAATGATTTTCAAAGGATTTAGATACAAAAATCTCTATCTTGTTGATTTCACCTCCGAAGATGCAAACTTGATGACATGCTTGTTCACCAAAACTTCACTTGGGTGGCTTTGGCATAGGAGACTTGCTCATGTTGGTATGAATACTCTTAACAAATTATTGGAGAAAGAGTTAGTGAGAGGCTTGAAAGATGTCAAGTTTGAGAAGGACAAACCTTGTAGTGCATGTCAAGCCGGTAAACAAGTTGCAAATACTCATCCAACAAAAGCTTACATGTCAACATCAAGAGTGTTAGAGCTTCTACACATGGATTTGTTTGGTCCTACAACTTACAAGAGCTTGGGTGGAAATCTTTATTGTCTTGTGATTGTGGATGACTACTCAAGATACACTTGGACATTCTTTCTTCATGACAAATCCAAAGTGGCCAATTGTTTCAAGAAGTTTGCAAAGAGAGCTCAAAATGAATTTGAAGTCAAGATAAAGAAGATAAGAAGTGACAATGGCAAAGAATTTGACAACACAAACATTGAAGCTTATTGTGATGAGATTGGGATCAAGCATGAAGTTTCTTCAACCTACACTCCTCAACAAAATGGTGTAGTTGAGAGAAAGGACCGGTCATTCATTATCCTTGCAAGAACAATGCTAGATGAGTACAACACACCGGAAAAATTGTGGGCCGAGGCAATCAACACCGCATGTTATGCATGAAATCGCCTCTTCCTACAAAAGTTTTTTGGCAAGACCCCCTATGAGTTGCTAAATGGGAAGAAGCCGAACATTTCATTCTTTCAGGTGTTTGGTTGCAAATGCTACATCTACAAGAAGCAGCAACACCTAGGGAAGTTCCCAAGACATTGTGATATTGGTTTTTTTGTTGGCTACTCATCAAAGTCCAAAGCATATAGAGTATTTAACCATGCCACCGGTTTGGTTGAAGAAACATATGATGTGGAATTTGATGAATCTAATGGCTCCCAAGGAGCAATTGAGAATTGTGATGATGTAGGTGATGAACCATTGAGGGAGGCAATGAAGAACATGCCGATGAGAGACATCAAGCCTAAAGATGATGAGGACGATGCTCAAATGGTCAATCCACCATCTTCATCATATGTGCCTCGAGATGATGACAATAATGAGAGAGTTGAAAATGAAGACACTCATGTCTCTCATGAACAAGCCGAGGCACAAGCTCAAGATGTTGATGCCCCCCAACCCCCTCCTCAAGTGGTTAATAGAAGACACTCACCTCTACTTCAAGTACATCCACAAGATCTCATCATAGGGAGTCCTATAAAGGGTGTAATGACTCGATCTCAAAAACTTGCTTCTTTTGTTGAACATCACTCTTTTGTCTCTTGTCTTGAACCTAAGAATGTAGAAGAAGCTCTTCAAGATCCGGATTGGGTGAATGCAATGCACGAAGAATTGAACAACTTCACCCGCAATCAAGTTTGGACACTTGAGGAGCATCCAAAAGGTGTAAGAGTCATTGGAACCAAGTGGGTGTTCTACAACAAGCAAGATGACCAAGGCGTAGTTGTGAGGAACAAGGCAAGACTAGTTGCAAAGGGGTTCTCTCAAGTTGAAGGACTTGATTTTGGAGAGACCTTTGCACCCGTTACAAGACTTGAAGCCATTCGTATCCTTCTTGCATATGCATCGCATCATGAAATGAAATTATATCAAATGGATGTTAAAAGTGCGTTTTTAAATGGTTTCATAAATGAACTAGTCTATATTGATCAACCTCCCGGGTTTGAAGACCCTAGATACCTAATCATGTTTATAGGTTGTCCAAGGCGCTATATGGGCTCAAGCAAGCCCCTAGAGCGTGGTATGAGCGTCTTCGGGACTTCCTCATTGAGAAGGGCTTCACAATTGGAAAGGTCGACACCACACTATTCACCAAGAAGCTTAATGGAGAGATCTTCATTTGTCAATTCTATGTTGATGATATTATCTTCGGATCAACAAATGAAGATTATTGCAAGGAATTTGGTGAATTGATGTCGAAGGAGTTCGAGATGTCCATGATTGGTGAACTTACATTCTTCCTTGGTTTTCAAGTCAAGCAAATGAACGAAGGGATTTTTATCTCTCAAGAAAAGTATACCAAGGATCTTCTCAAGAGATTCAAGATGGAGGATTGTAAGCCAATCAAGACCCCAATGCCATCTAATGGACATCTCAACCTAGATGAGGGAGGTAAACCGGTTGATCAAACTCTCTACCATTCTATGATTGGTAGCTTGTTGTACCTTACCGCATTTAGGCCCGATATCATGTTTAGTGTGTGCATGTGTGCTCGCTTTCAAGCGTGTCCTAAAGAACCTCACCTAAGTGCCGTGAAAAGAATCTTAAGATATCTTAAGCACACCTCAAGCATTAGTCTTTGGTATTCCAAAGGAGCTAGATTTCAACTAGTTGGCTATTCCGACTCAGATTATGCCGGTTGCAAAATTGATAGAAAAAGCATATCCAGAGGGTGCCATTTGCTTGGGAGGTCACTTGTATCTTGGTCATCTAAAAAGCAAAATAGTGTGGCTTTGTCCACCGCCGAGGCGGAATACATTGCCATGGGGGCTTGTTGTGCACAAATCTTATATATGAAGCAAACCCTTCTAGACTATGGTATTGTTCTTGATAAGGTGCCACTTTTATGTGATAATGAAAGTGCCATTAAAATTGCTAATAATCTGGTACAACGCTCACGCACCAAACACATTAATATCCGCCATCACTTTCTAAGGGATCATGTTGCTAAAAATGATATATCACTAGAAGGTGTAAGAAGTGAAAATCAATTAGCAGATATCTTCACTAAACCTTTGGATGAGGCTACCTTTTGTAGGTTGAGAAGTGAGCTAAATGTGCTTGATTCTAGTAACTTTAAAAAATGAGCTTGTGTTGTCCCTTGCATTGCATTGTAATATATTTCATGTTTAAACTTCCATAATGCATCTAGAACTTGTCTAACACGGTTACGATAACCCTGCTTTGGAGGAGTGAAGAAGCCTAACTGTGGATCAAACTTGACAAGCAACCTAGTTTTACCTTCTTGCTTTGCATTGCATATGCATGGTTGTTGCTTTGTCGTTTCTTTTCAGTTTTGCTTTGAGCAACCTCTGTGTTCGTCCATGGATAGAGAGAGCATTTGATGCTCCCAAGGATAAACTCTATTGCATGGCCATACGTTGCTCCTCGGGTGTTTATCACATATTTTCTTAAAAATAATACTAGCCTAAGGTGAAATATTTTGAAAAAATTGAGGGTTTGAGAGATGTCTCTCATATCAGGTTCTAATTGGTGTTTATTTGGGTCTCTTTGTATTGGAACTTGATTAGGAGAAGTCGCGTCGAAGATCGGGAAGAGAAACGGTGAAAAACAGCAACCGGACGCTGGACCGGACGTGACGCTGCTCAACCTCTGCGTCCGGTTCCAGCCATCACCAGCGCGTCCGGTCGCGCGAAGGCGGTCCTCATGGATCTTTGACCGGACGCTGGACCGAACGCGATGCTGCGACCACTGCGTCCGGTCCTGGACTTCATCTGTGCATCCAGTCGCGCGTAATGGGTTCCCGGGTGGACCTCTGACCGGACTCTGTCTGCGTCCGGTCAAATCTAACTGGACACGTCCGGTCACGCCAGGAGCTTAATGGACTCTGACCGGACGCCTCTGCAGCACGTCTGGTCAGTCGATCAGCGCGTCCGGTCACCTCGTGAAAAGCGGATCTGAATCCTTTTCATTGTTCCATCGGCAGTTTTCCTCCTTTCTTCTTCCTCTCACGCGCCGCCGCTCCTTGTTCCCGTGCCCTAGCCCGCACGCTGCAGTTGCTCCTCCATCGCAGCCCGCGCGTGGCCACCGCTCCACCACCGCACCTGCTGCGCCGCCGACCCTCCTCCACCCTAGCAGCTGCAGCACCACCGCTTCTCCACGCCGAACCCTAGCAACCGCGCGCCACCGCCGCTCCTCCTCCGATTGCTAGTGAGCCACCGTCCCTCTCCTCTCCGGCCACCCACAGCGAAGGCCAGGCAGCCCTCCTCCGCGCTGCCCTTGGTTCTCGGCCGAGAGGGTCCCTCTGCGACGCCCTTGTCCTGCAACTCCGGCCATCTCCGTGCGGCTTCACCGCGAGGTTTCTTCGTCGTTACCTTGACCTAGATGGTTTGCCGATGAAATCTCATCGTGTTCTGATTCACTTTTCGTTTGTCTCGACATTCCAGCGCTCGTCCGTCATTCCCGTGGAACTCCCACGCGTCAAGGTCCCTCACCTCTTTCACTAGAGTCTCGCTCGTCTGAGGTAGCATATCGTGCTCTATTCTTTTCTTATCTCTTATGCTTGCTCTCATAAGGACATCGCTCATCTATTAGTTGAAATATATTGCTTAAAAGTAGCTCTATCTATTCCATCTTTGCAGTGAGTCGTGTCGGTGCTTTTGTGTGGTAGTGGGCAGCTTTGTCAGTGGATATTTGAATCCGAGGCCAGGCCTGCGGATACGGATTGAGGCCAAGCCTCACGAGAGTCAGTTCATCATCTTGCAGTCATGAGTTGATTCAGGGAAATTCTTGTTTGGCAGCTCATCATCTATTCAGTGTCAGTTGTTCTCAGCATGGCCTGCTGCAAGAATGTTGGTGGTGCACCGAGTGACGGGGATGGAAGTCCTCCACATTTGACAGAGGTTGCCCATGGCAAGCGCAAGAAGATCGCCGCCAAGAAGAGAAAGAGGACACTCACAGAGGCAGAGATAGCACAGGCAGTGGCTGATGCTGCTGATCTAGCAGAAAGAGGAGGCAGAGGTAGTGGTATTCACATTGGCGAGCGTCGCTTTCACCTTGAAGGACGATAGCTCGGTACAGAGACCACTGAGGAGACAGAGGACCAGCCCGCAGAGCAGACAGAGGAGCAGCCTGCAGAGGAGACACAGGAGCAGACAGTGCAGACTCCACCACGTCGTCGCTCAGGACGCACGCGTGCTCAGGTGACTCCTAGGCCAGAGGGTCAGCAACGTGGAGGTCGTCCACCTCCCAGAGCTCGTGGTCAGCCCCCAATTGAGCACTTTAACCTGAGGGGAGCTACAGCACGACAGGTTCAGGCCCTCCGATTCGTCGAGGTTGGTCGGTGGTTCCCACCTCAGCGGGACACCAGAGCTTCAGAGGGTTTCTACACACCTCTGCATGAGGATTTTTACAGAGCCTATGTTGACAGTGGGATTGCCTTCAGACCACAGAGAGTTTGTCGACTTGAGGCACTAGTTGCAGTTGTTGGTGAGCAGCTCCGTCCCCATATTTCTTTCCTACCGGGATTGTCAGATCTTCTGGGTCGGACAGGAGCATACTGCGGTACTTGGGTCAGAGAGTTCTACTCCTCACTTTGGATAGACCCCGCTCACGAGTTCATTCACTTTGCATTCAGAGGTCGTGACCGCAGGCTGTACAACACCAGGGTACAGGAGATTCTTAGGCTCCCAGCTTCATAGACGAAGATCCACTAGTTGTGTTTTGGTCAGACATCACCACCGAGGCGTCCACACGGAGGCACCGTGCCACCTACAGACTTGATCAGACCGTGCTTTCGCGAGCCGTTTGGTGAGGGGTCCAGATGTACACCAGCTAGCTTGACTCCCATTGCCAGAGTGCTTGATGCTATTGTGAGGAGGACATTGCTTCCGAGGTTGGGTTACCGAGAGGGTTTGACACGTATGCAGCTGTGGGTAGTCCATCACCTCATCTCTCAGATTCCGTTTGACATTTGGGATTTGATGCTCTGTGAGATGGAGGATACTTTGGCAGAGGGCTTCAAGGGTCACTGTCAGCTACCCTATGCCCATTGGATTTGCTTTCTTATTCGGTCTGCTTGCGACCTACCTGCTGAGATTAGAGCGGAGATTTTTGATACCACGACAGCTTTCCCTGAGTATGATATACGACAGTTGTGGGCCTCTATCACCCGTGAGTAGGCACCTAGATAGGGTCAGCGTCAGAGAGCAGAGGTACCTGAGACTGCAGATGATCAGGACCAGACAGTTGAGGGACTTGCTGAGGCAGAGCTTGCCGACTTAGATGCTCAACCAGCTGATCTAGACGAGGATGACGCCACTGATAGCACCGATGATGATTATCAGCCACTTCCTCGGTACCGCTCTCCTCGCTCTCACGACCATGAGGCCGGTGGTTCCGATTTAGCCTCACGCTCAGACCTAGCAATGGTGGCTATTCTTGAGAGGCTGACCCCAGGCTCAGGAGAGGCAGGAGATTCAGCTACAGCGACAGGCTCAGGACAATGCAGCTGCATTCGCATAGATTTAGGCTCATCAGGATGAGTTTTAGATGCAGCAGCTAGAGATACAGAGACAGCAGGCAGCTACCCAGCGGCAGTACCTCGAGATATTGAGACACCTTGTTACTGTTGGGGTCCCTCCACCTCCGTCAGTCCTTACTCCAGCCTTACAATCCAGTGGACTTCAGAGTTAGGGACAGTCGAGCTTTCAGTTTACCTCACTGAAAGCATCTAGGCCCCGAGGTTTGGTTTCAGCAATTGATGACAACGCTTTATTACCATGACTAACGTGTGTTTTGCAGAAACTTTGGTAAGTTAGGTCATGGAGGTTATAACTGCTTTGGGCACTATGGTATTCATGCCTCTTGATGGAAATCGTTTCGGTTTTCAAAGGAGTGACGTAAAGATTAAGGACGGTTAGTTCCGGATGACGAGGTGTTGAGATGCATTCGGATTAGTCGTTAGGATCTTCGTTTTTCTCTTTTGGCCGTACTATAAAGGGGGGCATGAGCGGGTAGCTTGACCTAGGCGAGTCCTATGTTTAGGTGTGGTGCACACTTGTTAAACTTAGCGCTAGGCAGCTCTAGATTAGCTCAAAGTTCAGTTGGAAGCAACTTGGTTCAAGTTGCGACGCGTTTCGGCAAGTTTAGGGTGCTTTTCCCTTGACCGGACGCGGTCTTCGGCATGACCGGACGCGTCCGATCAGTTCAGTTCCGCGACTAGGGTTTGGCTCTGACGACCGGACGCGGTCCTTGTGAGGACCGGACGCGGTGGTCAGAAGCCGACACGTGTCACTTGAGGGAAACACCCGATCGGACTCGACCTGGGAATGATCGGCGCGTCCGATCATGTTCCAGTAAGGTCCAGTGACGACCGAACGCGTCCGGTCATCACCGATCGGACGTGGTCGCGCGTCCGGTGCGGTTACAGTAAGCTCCCTGCACGATCGGACGCGTCCGGTCACCCCTGACCGGCGCGTCCGGTCACTCAGCCCGTTTTCGGTTTTTCGACCGTTACGGGGGACCGGCGCGTCCGGTCACTTCGACCGGCGCGTCCGGTCACCCCGTGTTTTGCTGAGTTGGCAGGTAACGGTTTATTTCGACTGTGGGGTGTACAAATACATCCCCACCGCCTCTTTTAGAGGCCTCTTGCTCATTTAATCAGCTGAGAAACACCTTTAGAGTGCAAGGGAGTGCAAGAGCACTAGTGAGGATTGTGATTTGAGAATCAAAGCTTGAGAGTTCCTCACTAGAGATTAGAGAGTAGCAAGTGTGCATCCACCTTCTCATTAGGCTCGTTGTGGTCAAGTGAGAGTTCTAGCTTGTTACTCTTGGTGATCGCCATCACCTAGACGGCTTAGTGGTGATTGGGAGTTTGGTGATCATCCGGCGGAGCTTGTGGATGACCTAACTCATCTTGTGAGCGGTTTTGGGTGATTCACCGCGACGGAGTGTCGAAGAATCAACCCGTAGAGAGCACTTGATCCTTGCGCGGATCAAGGGGGAGCTACACCCTTGCGCGGGTGCTCCAACGAGGACTAGTGGGGAGTGGCGACTCTCCGATACCTCGAAAAAACATCGCCGTGTTCCTTGCCCTTACTTTCAAGCATTTACATTCTCGTATTTACATTCATTGCTTGATTTACATTCCTAGAATTGCCATGCTAGACTAGGATTGGAAACTAGGGTGCAAAACTTTTATCGGTAGAATCTCTAGGAACACAAGTAGGCACTAGGGGTGAATTCCGGCTTATAGGATTTAATTCTTGCAATTAATTTTTAGAAAAGCCCAATTCACCCCCTCCTCTTGGGCATCTTGATCCTTTCAATTGGTATCGGAGCCGAGTTGCTCCTAATTTAGGCTTTACCGCCTAGAGCAAGATGTCTAACGGGGAAGGACCACCTCCCACCTTTGAGGGGGATGATTTTCCATATTGGAAAATCCGTATGGAGGCGTATCTCGAAGCCATAGATGTTGGGTGTCTTAAAGCCGCAACCCAAGAGCTTCCTGCTATCAAGGATCCCGCAAACCCCATTGGTGACGAGGAGAAGTACGACCGGTGGAATACAAAGGCCAAAAATGCACTCTACCGGGGCTTAGGCAAAGATATCTTCAATCGTGTGCGTAATGCAAAGAACGCTCATGAATTGTGGGAAAATCTTTGTGCTCTCCATGAGGGAACTAAGAGTGAGCGTGAGGAACGCTATCACCTTGCTTTAAAGAAAATTAATTCTTTTGAGATGCTTCCCAAAGAAAGTGCTAATGACATGTACACTCGCTTGAATGTTCTTGTAGAGGACCTCAATGCTCTTGGGCTCACTCAAATGAGCCAATCGAATGTTGCAAGGAAGATCTTGAGTGTTCTTCCCGTTGAGAAGTATGGTCACATTGTCACCGTGATTCACCAAAGTGATCTTTTCACCGCAACACTGACACAAGTATTGGGGAAGATCAATGCTCATGAGATGTACATGCATATCACTCCGGAAGAGGGCTCATCATCTTCCAAGAAGAAAGACTTGGCCTTCAAAGCTAGTCATGACAAGAAGAAGAAGGGCCAAGCCATGATGGTGCAAGAAAGCTCAAGTGAAAGTGATGTCGATGATGAATCACTTGCACTCATGGTGAGAAAGACCACCAAAATGCTAAAGAAGCTCAACAAGAGTGGCATCAAGTTCGATGGCAAGAAAAAGAAATTCTTCACAAGTAGCAAGAGAAAGCCAATCTCGGAGATAGATTGCTACAATTGTGGTGAACTTGGCCACCTAGCTCATCAATGCCCTAGACCACCAAAAGACAAGTACAAGAACAAGAACAAGGGCAAGAAAAATGATTCAAGTGATGAAGAAGAAGAGAGGAAGAAAAACAAGCCATACAAGAAGAAGGATGGCAAGAAGAAAGGAAATCTACAAGAAGAAGAAAGGAGGAAAGGCATACATTGTTGGTGATTGGCTCACCGATATTGAATCATCTTGTCACTCCTCCGAAGATGACAGCAATGATGAGAAAGAGAAGGTTGCCGCATTTGTGATGGGGCCATCATCTTCACCAACATCTTCATCACCACCTTCACCGCCTCCTTCACCATCATCGTCCTCTACTCACCTATGCTTTGTGGCCAAGGGTGAACGAAAGGTACAAAATCATGATAGTGATGATGCTGATGATAGTGATAGTGGTGATGAATATGATGCACCTTCTTATGATGAACTTGTAAAATTGTTGAACAAATACACTAAAGTCATAAGAAGGACAAGAAATGAAAATGATGAACTTCAAAATGAAAATGAATCACTCTCATCTAAGCTTGAAAATGCTCAAAAGACTAGTGGTGAGCTTAGAGATCAAAATGAAGTTATGTCTTCTAATCTCAAGGAGCTCAAAACTTCAAATAAAGAGCTTAAAGATCAACATGATAAGCTTGAGAAGAAGCATGATGAGCTCATCACTAGACATAACTCTCTAAAAGAAAAATATACCACATTGAAAATTGACTATGATAGTCTTGTGGTTGCTAATGAACTTGCTCTTGAGACACATGATGCTACTAACAATGTTGCTAAGTGTGATATAGCTACATCATGTGATGACTTGATCATTGAAAGCATTGAGCAAGGTTCTAGTAGCAAAGGCAAGAGTGTGGTTGAGGCAAGCAACTATGATGATTATGCCAAGATCAAGAGTGAATATGAGAAGCTTGTAAATGAGAACAAGAAGCTAAAAGGTTTGATGGCTCTTGAGAAGCAAACAACAAATGAGTCACTCATTGAAGAGAACAAAAAGCTCAAGCAAGAAAAAGAGCATCTCAAGACCGGTCTAAGCAAGTTCACAAGAGGTCAATATTTGCAAAGTGAGCTACTCATGAACACCGTAATGAAGATAGATAGAAGTGGTATTGGGTACTTGGCAAATCAAGAGAAGAAGGCAAAAGCTCAACAACAACAAAGCAAGTCAAAGCCCAAGCCAAAGAGATGTGTTGAGTGTGGACAAGAAGGTCATTTTGCTCATGAATGCAAAACTCCACCACCACAACCCTTGCCCAAGCATGCTAGACCCTTTGCCTTCAATGCTCATTACATGCTAAGAAAAGATTCTAATGGAAAGATGAAAGTCATGTTTTTGGGTCCCCCAAACAAGAATAGGCCAAAGAAAATATGGGTTGACAAGTCACTAGTTGAGAAAGTCAAGGGCCCCTCTCAAGTTTGGGTCCCTAAACAAAAAGCTTGATCTCTTGTGTGTAGGTGAACTACAAGACCGGTGGATCTCATTGGGTTATTGATAGTGGTTGCACTCAACATATGACCGGTGATCCTCGTATGTTCACCTCCATTGAAGAGAATGGGATTTATCAAGAGAAGATCACATTTGGGGATAATTCAAAGAGCAAAGTCAAGGGTATAGGCAAGATTTCAATATCAAATGATCACTCACTCTCAAATGTGCTCTATGTTGCTTCATTGAGTTTCAACTTATTATCCGTTGGGCAACTTTGTGACCTTGGCTTCCAATGCTTGTTCACACCAAATGAAGTGGAAGTTTCAAAGATAGATGACAAGCAAGTGATATTCAAAGGCTTTAGATACAACAATCTTTATCTTGTTGACTTCACCTCCGAAGATGCAAATTTGATGACATGTTTGTTCACCAAGACCTTACTTGGTTGGCTTTGGCATAGGAGGCTTGCTTATGTTGGAATGAACACTCTCAACAAGCTATTGAAGAAAGAACTAGTGAGAGGATTGAAGGATGTGAAGTTTGAAAAGGACAAACCTTGTAGTGCATGTCAAGCGGGCAAACAAGTTGCAAACACTCATCCAACCAAAGCCTTCATGTCAACTTCAAGAGTGCTAGAACTTCTACACATGGATTTGTTTGGGCCTACAACATACAAGAGCTTGGGTGGTAATCTCTATTGTCTTGTGATAGTGGATGACTACTCAAGGTACACATGGACCTTCTTCCTTCATGACAAATCCGAAGTGGCAAATTGCTTCAAGAAGTTTGCAAAGAGAGCTCAAAATGAATTTAAAGTCAAGATAAAGAAGATTAGAAGTGACAATGGCAAAGAGTTTGACAACACAAACATTGAAGCTTATTGTGATGAAATTGGAATCAAGCATGAAGTCTCTTCAACCTACACTCCCCAACAAAATGGTGTAGTTGAGAGAAAGAACCGGACTTTGATCACCCTTGCAAGAACAATGCTAGATGAGTACAACACTCCGGAGAAGTTGTGGGCCGAGGCAATCAACACCGCATGCTATGCTTCAAATCGCCTCTTCCTACAAAAGTTTCTTGGCAAGACCCCCTATGAGTTGCTTAATGGGAAGAAGCCGGACGTCTCATTCTTCCGGGTGTTTGGTTGCAAATGTTACATCTACAAGAAGCGTCAACACCTAGGGAAGTTTCAAAGACGTTGTGATATTGGTTTTCTTGTTGGTTACTCATCAAAGTCCAAAGCATATAGAGTATTTAACCATGCCACCGGTTTGGTTGAAGAAACATATGATGTGGAATTTGATGAATCTAACGGCTCCCAAGGAGCAATTGAGAATTGTGATGATGTAGGTGATGAACCCTTGAGGGAGGCCATGAAGAACATGCCCGTGGGAGACATCAAGCCAAAAGATGATGATGACGATGTATAAATTGTTGATCCACCATCTTCATCACGTGTGCCTCAAGATGATGACAAGAATGAGAGAGTTGAAAATGAAGATACTTATGTCTCTCATGAACAAGCCGAGGCACAAGCCCAAGATGTTGATGCTCCCCATCCACCTCCTCAAGTGGTTGATAGAAGAAATTCACCTCTACTTCAAGCACATCCACAAGAACTCATCATAGAAAGTCCTACAAAGGGAGTAATGACTCGATCTCAAAAGCTAGCTTCTTTTGTTGAACATCACTCTTTTGTCTCTTGTGTTGAACCTAAGAATGTAGAAGAAGCTCTTCAAGATCCGGATTGGGTGAATGCTATGCATGAAGAATTGAACAACTTCACCCGCAATCAAGTATGGACACTTGAAGAGCATCCTAAAGGTGCAAGAGTCATTGGAACCAAGTGGGTGTCCCGAAACAAGCAAGATGACAAAGGCATAGTAGTGAGGAACAAGGCAAGACTAGTTGTAAAGGGGTTCTCTCAAGTTGAAGGTCTTGATTTTGGAGAGACCTTTGCACCCGTTGCAAGACTTGAAGCCATTCGTATCCTCCTTGCATATGCATCACATCATGATATGAAACTATATCAAATGGATGTGAAAAGTGCATTCTTAAATGGCTTTATAAATGAACTAGTCTATGTTGATCAACCTCCCGGGTTTGAAGACCCTAGATATCCTAATCATGTTTATAGGTTGTCCAAGGCGCTATATGGGCTCAAACAAGCCCCTAGAGCGTGGTATGAGCGCCTCCGGGACTTCCTCATTGAGAAGGGCTTCACTATTGGGAAGGTCGACACCACACTATTCACCAAGAAGCGCAATGGAGAGATCTTCATTTGTCAAGTGTATGTCGATGATATCATCTTCGGTTCAACAAATGAAGATTATTGCAAGGAATTTGGTGAATTGATGTCGAAGGAGTTTGAGATGTCAATGATTGGTGAGCTCACATTCTTCCTTGGTTTTCAAGTCAAGCAAATGAGAGAAGGGATTTTCATCTCTCAAGAAAAGTATACCAAGGATCTTCTCAAAAGATTTAAGATGGAAGAATGCAAACCAATCAAGACCCCAATGCCATCGAATGGACATCTCGACCTAGATGAGGGAGGTAAACCGGTTGATCAAACTCTCTACCGTTCTATGATTGGTAGTTTGTTGTACCTTACCGCATCTAGGCCCGATATCGTGTTTAGTGTCTGCATGTGTGCTCTCTTTCAAGCATGCCCTAAAGAACCTCACTTAAGTACCGTAAAAAGAATCCTAAGATATCTTAAGCACACCCCAAGCATTGGTCTTTGGTATCCCAAAGGAGCTAGATTCCAACTAGTTGGCTATTCCGATTCGGATTATGCCGGTTGCAAAATTGATAGAAAAAGCACATCCGGAGGGTGTCATTTGCTTGGGAGATCTTTAGTATCTTGGTCATCTAAAAAGCAAAATAGTGTGGCTTTGTCCACCGCCGAGGCGGAATACATTGCCGCGGGGGCTTGTTGTGCACAAATCTTATATATGAAACAAACCCTCCTAGACTATGGAATTGTTCTTGAAAAGGTGCCACTTTTATGTGATAATGAAAGTGCCGTTAAAATTGCTAACAATCCGGTACAACACTCTCGCACCAAGCACATTGATATCCGCCATCACTTTCTAAGAGATCACGTTGCTAAAAATGACATTTCACTAGAAGGTGTAAGAAGTCAAAATCAATTAGCGGATATCTTCACTAAACCTTTGGATGAGGCCACTTTTTGTAGGTTAAGAAGTGAACCCAATGTGCTTGATTCTAGCAACTTTAAAAAATGAGCATGTGTTGTCCCTTGCATTGCATTGTATTATATGCCATGTTTATTTTATCGCAATGCATCTAGGGCTTGGCTAACATGGTTACGATAACCCTCCTTTGGAGGAGTGAAGAAGCCTAATCGTGGATCAAACTTGACAAGCAACCTAGCCTTACTTTCTTGTATTGCATTGCATATGCATGGTTGTTAGCTTGTCGTTTCTTTTTGGTTTAGCTTTGAGCAACCTCTGTGTTCGTCCATGGATAGAGAGAGCATTTTGACGCTCCTAAAGGTTCAAAAACTCTATTGCATGGCCATACGTTGCTCCTCGGGTGTTTATTGCCTATTTTCTTAAAAATAATACTAGCCTAAGGCAAACTATTTTGAAAAATTTGAGGGTTTGAGTGAGGTCACTCATGTCAGGTTCCAATTGGTGTTTATTTGTGTCTCTTTGAATTGAAACTTGATTGGGAGAAGTCGCGTCGGAGTTTGGAACGAAGAAGGGCGAAAAACAATGACTGGACGCTGGACCGGACGCTGCACCGGACGCAGTGATGCTTCACCACCGCGTCCGGTCCCGGCGTCCACCAGCGCGTCCGGTCATCCAGAAGACCATCACCAGATCTAGTGACCGGACGCTGCACCGGACGCGCCACTGTTGACCACCGCGTCCGGTCCCGGTTACCACCACTGTGTCCGGTCATTCGTGATGAATTCCCGAGTTCCCCACGACCGGACTCTGACCGCGTCCGGTCAGTCCTAACCGGACGCGTCCGGTCGCTCCAGGAGCTTACTGGAGTGTGACCGGACGCTGCACCACCGCGTCCGGTCATCGCGTGTCGAGCGGATCTAACTCCTTCATAAAACCGTTCGTCTTCGGCCATCTTTTTCATCCGCTCGCGCTTTTCCGCCGCCGCCTTGCCCTAACCGCCGAGTCGCCGGATTCCGCTGTCTCGCCGTTTCACCGAGCCTCACCGCGCCACCCTGCTCGCCTCCTCGCCCTCGCATGCGCGCCAGCCCGGCTTTGCCCGCGCCTGCCCACAGCCACGCCGCCACAGCTGCCGCCCACTGGTCTCACGCCGCCGGTGAGCCGCGATTCCGCCGCCGTGAGCCGCGCTCTGGCTAGCCAGCATCCTCCTCCGGCCGTGGACCACCTCGTGCTCGCCCTCGATCGGAGTTCGTCACGCGTTTGACCTAACCCTAACCTAGGGTTTGCGAAACGCGTTTCGGCCGTTCGTCGTCGAGTTTTCGTCGCGCGTCGCTCTCTTCGCGAGGTTGTTTCGTGTTTCCCGTGACTTTCTTGTTTAGGGTTTGCCGTAACTTTCTTTTCATTAATCCTAATTGTCTCGTGTTTCGGCAAATCAGCGCTCGTCCGACGAATTCGGGGATTCTCGCGATCTAGGTCACCTCATCTCGTCACCGTCTTCTCGTCGATCCGAGGTAGCTATCGCGTTTCGATTCACATCTTATCTTACATGCATGCTATCTCTAGGGTTTCATACCTTTTAGTTATATATGTTGCTTATAGTAGATCCATCTATTCCGTCTTTTCAGCGAGTTTGTCGATGTGTCAGGGTGAGATCAGTTTGCTGAATCCGAGGCCAAGCCTACGGATACGGATTGAGGCCAAGCCTCTCGAGTGACAGTTCACCATCTTACAGAGGTTTTCCGTTAGTTTGTCAGCATGGTGCGTTGCAAGAACGCCGGTGGTGCTCCTGGTGACGGGGACGACAGTCCTCCTCGTCTGTCTGAGGTTGCGCGTGGAAAGCGCATCAAAATCATGGCCAGAAAGAAGAAGAAGACACTGACTGATGCAGAGATTGCTCAGGCCGTTGCAGATGCAGCAGAGCAGGCAGAGAGGGGTGGCAGGAGCAGTGGCATACGCATAGGCGAGCGTCGCTTTCATCTTGAAGGTCGACAGCTTGGCACTAAGGCTACTGAGGGCACAGAGGACACTGGAGCTACAGAGGCTATGTCAGTTGATCCACCTACAGAGGCTCCAGAGGCTCCAGAGGCTACAGAGGATACAGAGGAGCAGCCAGCTCAGTCTCCACCGCGTCGCCGCTCCACACGCGCACGTACTCAGGTGACTCCTAGGCCAGAGGGCCAGTGTCGTGGAGCACGTCCTCCTCCCAGAGCTAGAGGTTCACCCCCGGTCGAGCACTTTGACTTGAGGGGTGCTACTGCACGTCAGGTGCAAGGGTTGAGGTTCGTCGAGGTCAGTCGGTGGTTCCCACCTCAGAGGGATCACAGAGCTTCAGAGGGTTTCTATACCCCACTCCAGGAGGATTTCTACAGAGCTCTTGTTGATAGCGGTATTGCTTTCCGACCACAGAGGGTCTGTCGACTTGAGTCACTGGTTGAGGTTGTGGGAGAGCAGCTCCGTCCGCACCTGTCCTTTCTACCAGGCTTGTCAGATCTTCTTGGACGGACAGGTGCATACTGCGGCACATGGGTCAGAGAGTTTTATGCTTCACTGTGGATTGATCCTGCCCATAATTTTATTCACTTTGCATTCCGAGGCCGTGACCACAGACAGTACAACACTAGGGTGTGGGAGATTCTCAGACTCCCAGCTTTCGACACGAAGATACATCAGTTGTGCTTTGGTCAGACTCCTCCACCCAGACGCCCTCACGGCGGGACAGTGCCACCTATAGACTTGGTTCGACCCTGCTTCCATGAGCCTTTTGGTGAAGGGTCTCGTCGCACTCCTGCCAGCTTGACACCACTTGTCAGAGTTCTGGATGCTATAGTCAGACGCACTCTTCTTCCCAGACTTGGCTACAGAGAGGGACTGACTCGGATGCAGCTATGGGTTGTTCACCACCTCCTCTCACAGACACCGTTCGATATTTGGGATCTCATGCTTAGTGAGATGGAGGACACCATAGCTGAGGGCTTCAAGGGGAATCGCCAGCTGCCCTATGCACACTGGATCTGCTTCATCATTAGATCAGCCATTCAGCTTCCAGCAGAGATCCGAGCTGAGATATCAGATACTACTACTGCTTTTCCTGAGTATGATATCCGTCAGCTATGGGCTTCAGTCACTAGAGATCAGGCCCCAGTGCCAGGACAGCGCGAGAGACCTGAGGTTCCTGAGACAGCAGCTGAGCAGGACGCCACAGTTGAGGAGCTTGCTGAGGCAGAGCTTGCCGATCTCGATGCTCAGCCTGCTGATCTTCCTGAGGATGATGCATCTGACATCACTGATGAGGATTACCAGCCCATCCCTAGGTACCGGTCTCCTCGGCCTCATGACCACGAGGCCGGTGGCTCTGGTTCAGCCTCACGCTCAGACCCAGCCATGGTGGCTATACTTGAGAGGCTGACCCAGGCACAGGAGTGACAGGAGCAGCAGATACAGCGACAGGCTCAGGATACAGCCGCAGCATTTGCACAGATACAGGCTCATCAGGACGAGTTTCAGCGTCAGTAGCTTGAGATCCAGAGGCAGCAAGTCGAGATGCAGCGACAGAATGCAGCTACTCAGCAGCAGTACTTGGACCTTCTGCGCCATCTAGTCACTGTTGGGGTTCCTCCGCCTACTTCCTTCCTGACTCCTGCTTTATAGTCGAGTGGTCCATCGAGTCAGGGACAGCCGAGCTTCTAGTTCACATCTCCACAGCAGCAGGTTCCCCAGTCGTTCCAGTCCCCGAGCTTCACTCCTATTTAGACGGGGTTTACACCTTCAGACCAGCCTCGCCCTCACCTCCTGACAGGCACACCTTTCGGTAACTACAGTGCCACCTACAGCGAGTTGACTGGTCAGCCGACACCCTCGCACACTACCACATTTGCTACTTCTTCAGGGTTGTCAGCTCCCGAGGCAGCTATTCCTCCAGTGACAGGGACCGATACTACAGAGACTATTCCTTCGTCAGTTGCCTCGATAGATCCCCCAGCTATTGGCTCGCTACAGGCTCAGGTTACAGAGACGGATCCACTTGTTGCTACTACGTCAGTACCTGTTCCTGCTGCTCAGACCCAAACCGCTTCACAGCCACGTGCTTCTTCAGAGGGTCAGCCAGATAGCTCAGATTCCGAGGGTGATTCTCTGCACTTCGTGATCACTCCACGCACCTCGGCACCCGACACGACTCCGTCTGTCCCCCCGTCAGATTCTTAGACTAGTTTTTGGCGGTTGATGCCAAAGGGGGAGAGAGAGTAGTTTCAGGGGGAGTTTTGATAGAGGGTTTTAGTTCTTTTGTGTGCTACATTCATGCATCATGTTTACTTTTCAGTCATTGCATTCGTGTGACATGTCGTCGTGTGATAAACTTTGAGTCTAATGGTCTATCTAGTCACAGTGTTAATTAATGTCACCGTTTTGGTTATAGCTCTAAGGTTGTGCTTCCGTGCCTTACTCCGCTTTCTTATGAGCTATATCTTTATGTGTACTAACGCTTTTTGTCTTATCTTATGAAGTACACTCTTTTGGCTTGGGGCACATAAGCAATTCCTAATCCTTTATTCTTATTGCTTTTTGCTTATGTGAACCAAGCATGCTCAAAAACCTCAACTCTAATCTTTTGAAACTTAGTGTTGTCATCAATCACCAAAAAGGGGGAGATTGAAAGCATCTAGGCCCCGAGGTTTGGTTTCGGCAATTGATGATAACGCTTTATTACCATGACTAACGTGTGTTTTGCATAAACTTTGGTAAGTTAGGTCATGGAGGTTATAACTGCTTTGGGCACTATGGTATTCATGCCTCTTGATGGAAATCATTTCGGTTTTCAAAGGAGTGACGTAAAGATTAAGGACGGTTAGTTCCGGATTACGAGGTGTTGAGATGCATTCGGATTAGTCGTTAGGATCTTCGTTTTTCTCTTTTGGCCGTACTATAAAGGGGGGCATGAGCGGGTAGCTTGACCTAGGTGAGTCCTATGTTTAGGTGTGGTGCACACTTGTTAAACTTAGCGCTAGGCAGCTCTAGATTAGCTCAAAGTTCAGTTGGAAGCAACTTGGTTCAAGTTGCGACGTGTTTCGGCAAGTTTAGGGTGCTTTTCCCTTGACCGGACGCGGTCTTCGGCATGACCGGACGCGTCCGGTCAGTTCAGTTCCGCGACAAGGGTTTGGCTCTGACGACCGGACGCGGTCCTTGCGAGGACCAGACGCGGTGGTCAGAAGCCGACACGTGTCACTTGAGGGAAACACCCGATCGGACGCGACCTGGGAGTGATCGGCGCGTCCGGTCATGTTCCAGTAAGGTCCAGTGACGACCGGACGTGTCCGGTCATCACCGATCGGACGCGGTCGCGCGTCCGGTGCGGTTACAGTAAGCTCCCTGCACGATCGGACGCGTCCGATCACCCCTGACCAGCGCGTCCGGTCACTCAGCCCGTTTTCGGTTTTTCGACCGTTACGGGGGACCGGCGCGTCCGGTCACTTCGACCGGCGCGTCCGGTCACCCCGTGTTTTGCTAAGTTGGCAGGTAACGGTTCGTTTCGACTGTGGGGTGTATAAATACATCCCCACCACCTCTTTTAGAGGCCTCTTGCTCATTTGATCAGCTGAGAAACACCTTTAGAGTGCAAGGGAGTGCAAGAGCACTAGTGAGGATTGTGATTTGAGAATCAAAGCTTGAGAGTTCCTCACTAGAGATTAGAGAGTAGCAAGTGTGCATCCACCTTCTCATTAGGCTCGTTGTGGTCAAGTGAGAGTTCTAGCTTGTTACTCTTGGTGATCGCCATCACCTAGACGGCTTGGTGGTGATTGGGAGTTTGGTGATCATCCGGCGGAGCTTGTGGATGACCCAACTCATCTTGTGAGCGGTTTTGGGTGATTCACCGTGACGGAGTGTCGAAGAATCAACCCGTAGAGAGCACTTGATCCTTGCGCGGATCAAGGGGGAGCTACACCCTTGCGCGGGTGCTCCAACGAGGACTAGTGGGGAGTGGCGACTCTCCGATACCTCGGAAAAACATCGCCGTGTTCCTTGCCCTTACTTTCAAGCATTTACATTCTCGTATTTACATTCATTGCTTGATTTACATTCCTAGAATTGCCATGCTAGACTAGGATTGGAAACTAGGGTGCAAAACTTTTATCGGTAGAATCTCTAGGAACACAAGTAGGCACTAGGGGTGAATTCCGGCTTATAGGATTTAATTCTTGCAATTAATTTTTAGAAAAGCCCAATTCACCCCCCCCCCCTCTTGGGCATCTTGATCCTTTCACTCACCTCAGCAGCAGGTGCCTCAGACATTTCAGTCACTAGGTTACACTCCTATTTAGACGGGATTCACTCCACCGGTTCAGCTCAGGCCTCACCTTCTGACTGGCACTCCTTTCTCTACTGATTTGAGTGCGTCCTACAACGAGTTGACTGGTCAGCCGACACCCTCCCATACCATAGTTCTGATTTCTTCAGAGATATCAGCATCAGAGACAGTGGCTCCTCTAGTGACAGGGACTAGGACTACAGAGACAGTTCTTTCGTCGGTTGCCTCGACTGATCCTCCCATGCTTGGTACTCTTCAGGCTCAGGTAACAGAGACTGCGGCTCTTGTTGCTACTACTTCATCAGCTCCTGCTCTTAAGTTACAGACCCAGACTGCTTCACTTCCATGTGTATCTATAGAGGGTCAGCATGACAGCTCAGAGTCAGAGGAGGACACTTTTCAGTTCCTGATCACTCCACGCTCCTCGGTACCCGACTCGACTGCTTCCGTTCCTCCTTCGGACCCTTAGCCTTTTGGCTCTTGATGCCAAAGGGGAGAGAGAGTAGATTCAGGGGGAGTTTGTGAGAGATGGTTTCATTTTCTTTGTGTGCTACATTCATGCATCATGTTTATATTCTCATGTTTATATTCCCGCACTTGCATTATGTGACATGTGTGCTTATGAGATACTTGGGTACTATGTGGATTATCTTGTCTCTATTATATCATGTCACTTGATTGGTTCTAGCTCATAAGGTTTTGCTTCCGTGCCTTACTCCGATTTCATTTGAGCTATGTTTTTGTGTACTAACTCTTCATGTTTCATCTTATGAGTACACCCTGTTGGCTTGGTGCACAAAAGTAATCCCTAACCCCTTGTTCTTATTGCCTTTTGCTTATGTGAACCAAGCATATTTGAAAATCTCAACTCTTAAATCTACTTAATCGAGGTATTGTCATCAATCACCAAAAAGGGAGAGACTGAAAGCATCTAGGCCCCGAGAGTTGGTTTCGGCAATTGATGATAACACAACATTACCATGACTAACGTGTGTTTTACAGAAACTTTGGTAAGTTAGGTCATGGGAATGGTGACTGTTTTGGGCACTAATTACATATTCGGTGGATAATCCGCGAGACAAATTTATTAAGGCTAATTAATCTATCATTAGCACGTTTTGTTATTGTAGCAAATAGTGCTAATCATGGACTAATTAGGCTAAAAAATGGTCCTGCAAATTATCTTCACCCTATATTTTTAGTTTCGTAAATAGTCTATATTTAGTACTCCATGCATATGTCAAAATATTCGATGTGATGGGGACTAAAATTTAGTCCAGCGAACCAAACAAACCCTTAGTTTGGAAGAGATGTTAATGGATTTTTTTTTTGGTCATCAATAGACTAATAACCGACCACAGTCGATTTTGGTTAAATCGGTTCGGCTAATAGGTTCACCATAAAAAATACTATACTTCTACAGGAGTTAATGCAAACAACTAATTGGATTGGAATGCACCTAGCAAGAAATAAACCATGTAACAAATAAAAGAAAAATCAACAAACAATGCTTCTGATAAATAAAGTCTCCTAGAAATACATTTAAATAGTGTTTAATATTAATAGGAAGAAAGAATTTTGGTTAAATCAGTTATTGTTAGTTCAAAACCGAATAAATCCTGGCATTTTTGTGCGACTGGAAAGGCTAGAAACAATTCCTTTTTCTAAAATAAATTTGATTTCCCATCGGTATACAATGCTCCATGTAGCAAAACTCAAAAAAGGAAAAAAAAACAAGTTACCTTTCTATTAAGGATTCGGAAGAGCCTTACATATATGCGCACCAACTGCTGCTGTAGAAATATGTACGAAACACGGTATTTTTATAATCCTGTATTTTTTATAAAAATTTAATGAACTACAAATGTTTATATAATTTTTTATAATTCATATAAAATTCTTGTGTTGTAAATAGAGGCGGCCAAAATTTCATGAAAACGATTTAACCAAAAAATCAGTTAATTGAAATTCTCGTGATCTATTCGATAAGGACTTTTTTGGTAGGGTTAACCTAACAGCTACTCAAATTTGATTAAAATCTTAGCATCCTGACATTAATTATTTCGCTATTACAATCATAGGAATCTGATATTGACTGTCTCGTTATAATCATACTATAAATCTGGCAATAATTGTTGACTTTTATTTTAAATAATATTTTTTAAATGATTAAGTGCAAATGTAGAAGCTGTTGTATAAGAATTTCACATATAGCATCTTGTCGGCCGCTCAACTGCCGATAGGATACCTATCGGCAGGTCGAAAGCCGACAGTCCTCCTATCGGCAACTGGAGGGCCGACAGGTGCCTGGCCTATAACGGCACCTCCTCGTGAACGACGCGCTCTGGTGGGTCACCACGTGGCGCTCGTCTCGGCCACCCACCTCCTCAAGGCCGTCTTCTACTTCGAGGCGGTGCGGCTCGCCAGCCTCTTCCTCGCCAAGGGCCTGCCGGAGCCCGTGACGGCGGTGCACCACGTGGTGTGGTACGCCCTCATGGCGCCCGTCCTGTTCCTCGACCTCAAGATGTACGGCCAGTGGATGTCCGGCGGTGGCGGCTGTCCCGCGTGGCGAGCCCGACCAGCCACCTGGCCGTCGTGGGCAACGTCGTCGGCGTGCTGCTCGGCGCACGGATGGGCCTCTGGGAGCCGGCGCTCTTCTTCGCCGTCGGGTCCGTGGTCCGTGCACTATGTGGTGACGCTGTACCAGCGGCTCCCCACCAACGTGCCGCTGCCGAGGGACCTCCACCCGGTGTTCTTCCTCTTCGGTGGCGTGGGCCAGGATCAGCGGCGAGTTCGGCCTCGACGCCAGGGTCGCCTACTACGTACGTCTCGCTCTCCCTCCACGCCTCGCTGGTGGCGCGCGTCAGCTTCTTCTTCCGGGACGTCCGCTTCTCGCTGGCGTGGTGGGCGTACACGTTCCCGGTCACGAGCGCCGCCATCGCCACGGCCCACGGCGGTGTACGCGTCGGCGATGTCCGGTGTGCCGTCCGTTACCGATGCCGGCGTGCTGGCCACCACCGTGTTCCGCGCGTTCGTGCGCCGGGACCTGCTCCCGAACGACGTGTCCATCGCCATCCGGCGGAGGCCCAGGGCAAGTTCGGCAAGATCCTCAAGCGCCTCCGCACCTCCAGCGCCGACCTCAAGGAGCTCGTCGTCTACAGGCACGGCGCCGTCGGAGACGAGCAGCGTCGGATCGTTCCTTCATATCAGTTGCCTGTGCAGTTATTTGTCTGGTGAGCCACGAACTGTCCCAGCTGTAATAATCCAGCCCAATTAGGTTAGGCCCAACCAAAATTCTTCTCATTCCCTAATAACTAGTGCTAAGTACTAACAACTACTTTTGCTAAAAAAAATACTAATAACTACTGGTCCTCACTCCTAAAATTCCCCCGTAAATATGGTTGTATATAGGGCATGTTCGGCGGAGCCCCAATTGTTCTAGATTTTTTAAAAAAGTAATACTAGATCCAAATTTTTACCTAAGCACCTCAGCTCCATGGAATTCAGATTCACCAAAAGTCCAGATCTAAGAGCCAGATGTATTGATTTCTTAAAACACCTCAATAGGTGCTTTGAAAACTCATGGAGCTGGCCAAACTTATCCACCAAGCCACTGGTAAAAAAAACGATTTGTTTCTTTTTGTCCTGTTGTCTTCTCTCGTTCCCGTCGCGCTTGAGTAGAGTGCTCGCGCCGAACCTGGCCAGCCCATGACCGCACGTGGTGGTGCTGTCTCGCACCCAGCCGCGTCCGGCCTCGCTCGCCTCGGTTGGTTTTCCAAACAAGCTGGTTTTCTTATCCTGTGGTTGCACTTTGCCTTCCTCCGCCTCAGACAATATAAATCTCGCATTACATGGAGTCAAAGAATCTTAAGTTTGATTAGGTTTGTAGACGATATTATCTATATTGAGACCTTTAGTTGAATTTATTATGAAAAGTATATTGCATGATTGATCTAATGATACTTATCACGTATCATAAACCTCAAAATTTTTCATATTTATTTAGTCAAAATTAACAAATCTTTGACTAATCAGGAGGATGCGAGATTTACGTTCTTCGTGGACGGAGGTAGTACCTTTCTACTTTCTTCGGTTTCACTGTTACGGACAGTAACACAACAGCTCGCTATGCTAGCTGGTTCAACTGCATATCATTCTGTACGTACGTTGTGTAGCCATCATGCATATATAGCTGTAAATAATAACGTCCACCGTACCCAGGTCCGGTCGACGATGGTACACTTCGTCCATTCCAAATTAAATCAACTTCTAAATTATCCTAAGTCAAGCTATTTTAAATCAACACCTTCCTCTCCAAGATGCTCTCATCGTTGTTGTTCTCTCCTATAATCTCACGCTCTCTCCACTGGTTTGCAGTTTCCACACCAACACCTCCCCTCCGCCGGTCCTCCACCCCCTTCCCTCCGCAATTCAGCGAGCTCCTACCCCTCTCGCACCCGCATGCATGGCCCCACGGCCTTTTGTCACAGAACCTCCTAATTATGATGGTCCACAAGTACACGTCATTGCCATAATGACCTCTGACAGTCGTACTTATGTTCACCATAACTTAAAAGGCCTGCTTTCCTCCGAACAGGATCCAATCACAGGAGTATTGCAATATTACAACAGTTTATTCAAAATATTCAACAGAGTAAAGTAGCGGAAGTTTTACAATAACTTAGGTTTACAAACCAGTTTTCAAATCTCAAACCTTATGTAACATTATTACAAACCATTAGTAGAGAAGTATCGGTAGTAACTTTATTACATCACACAAGCGAGATGTCTTGTCCAAAGGCCACACAGTCTACTCGTCGTCGCTTTCTTCAACCACGACGGTCATGCAACAAGGCTCGAAGCAAACTTGTTCATGAACCGCACCTGCAACAAGGGGTTCAACAAACCCTGAGTACAAAAGTACTCAACAAGACTTACCCGACTAAGACAAAGACTCCAAGGACATGCTAGCTTTAGGGAATCAAAGTACGGGTAATCAAGAATCAAATTTTCTTTTGCAGAAAAGCTTACTAAAGTAAGTCCTTATCTTCAACATTTTACTTTTACCATTGATGGTTCATTAACCAACTCTAGGTGATCCTAATCTAGATCAAAGAAATTATCATCAAAACCTTTCTCATTCTTTCTTTCAATTCCAGTTCTTAACTACGATGTTGGTGCAAGGCCAAGACTCCTTTCTCGTAGAGCAACGACGATTCGAACCGCTTCATTTACCCAGCTGGGGATTCCTAACCACATGACATATGTAGAACCAAATCTAGCATATATCAACTCTTACCCGAATAACCCAAAACCAGAACGTGTCCATCGCCACCCGAGAGCACAGTACTCCTCGAACCCGGCCCACTTCTAGCCCCGAGGGTACACGTTACTCTCGCCATCTCTCCACTCCCAGTGCGAGGTTAGACGTTCTCGTAATGGACTAACCAAAGTAAGGCTTACCCGACATGGGCACATGGCTAGTACTAATAAAAACTCCATGACGCGAGGGCCAACAACGTACGGTCCTTAACTGATAAGGCGGAAACAATACATTGGGACTCCTCTCCCAATGCACGTTAGCAGTGGCCAAACCACCCGCCCGATCTTACAAGTTCATTCACATTTTTCAATATTCATTAAGGATGTCGTCATGGCTATGTAAACATTTCATTTAAAAGCTTAACTTCTAAGCATAACGAAGCATACTATGCATTTTCCGTAAAACAGGTATCAAGGATAATATTGCAATAATCAAGGATGATAATGCAGCAATTAGGTTATCACTCAACTCCTAATTACTTAATGCAATAAACCATAATATAATTAATAAAACATTTGTAAAATTCAAGGTAGGGTTTAGATGCACCGGGGCTTGCCTTGCTCTGACACGACGACTGACTCAGACTCGAGAACTCCACCGTCTGGTCCGGAACCCACCGACGATCGCTCTTCTCCGGAAGCTTGCTCGACGACTTCGGCTTCCTCGAAAGCGGTGACTACACGAATACATAACATGCTTTAACATGATGCTCGATGATAAACATGATGCTTGATGATAACATGCCACGGTTTACGATTTGAGTACAACTTCCCTTCACGGTACAATCGTAAACAGAAAACCTACTAACTAGTAGCGACGATATCCCGCGATACCAGCTTTTAACCTAACAAGTTACTAACGAGCTCAATCATGAAATTAAGGTGCCAGAGATCACAAAAGGGTAGTGACCTAAGGACATCACTCAATCAAAAGGCACACAACACTTAAAGTTCTCAAATTAACATTTATTTATTATTTAAATAATTAGGGCATAATTAGAAGTTGATCAAACTTTATCTAAACAAGTTCAAACTTTTTCTATGGGTTAAGAATGATTTATAATAGTTCCATAATAAATTTCATAATTTTTGGATTAATAAATTAATTATTAAAATTCCTGGAAGTTGTATTTAATCTTTATTGGAACCAATTAATTCTACTGCACAAAGTATTCAAATTCATGATTTAACATTTTTCCTAGATAGTTTATACATTGAGAAGCTTACACAAAAATTTTCATAAATTTTTGGAACTCTACACAATTTTTAATGAAATAAACAAATAATAACACTATTCATTTATTTGAAAAAGAAAAACAAAAACGAAAGCGGGCCGACTCTTCTTTTTCCCCGCGGTCCGGCCCAACCAGACGGTCCGCTCACGCGCCCACACGCGCGCTCGCGACCGGCCCGGCAAGCGGCCCAGCCCAGCATCGGCCTGCCTCGCCCGCTTTCTCTGATAGCGCGGTCCCGCCTGTCATCTTCTTCCTCCCGCTCACCCGCTCTCTCTCGTGTCCGCGCGCTCGCCCGCGGTGACCGGCCGACGACCGGTGCCTCGGTCGACAAACCGAAGTGACCAACATGATCCAGCCATCCCCGCGAATCATCCGCAACCCTAAAAGCTAAGGTTCACCTTCCCAAGCACCCTCCCCGACGGCCATGGCGGCTCGGGACGACGGCAAGGCGGCTGACTCCCCTTCCCACGGCGGTAGAGGTTAAAGACAGGCGAGCATCACGCTCGGGAGCTCACCGTGAACTCACTGACGAACTTGGTAGGGGTAGAGGTGGTCTGGAGTGCCCGGTCGACGGTGAGGCGGTGAGGGCGACCCGAACGGTGGCGACAAGACGTTGTTCCGACGAACACAGGACACAAAAAGGAAAACCATCAACGTGATGAGCATCACAGCATCGAGTAGGACCTTGAACACGAAGCGGTTAAGCCAGAGACTCACCGAGACAGGCTGGCCACGGAGAGCTCGATCACGGCGGCGATGGTGACCACCGCGAGGGAGAAAACGGCCCTACTTAGCTTGGGATGAATTGAGGCTCTACAATGGGGCTCAGTGCGTGCGCGAAGGCAAGGCGAAGCTGGCTGCAAGAGGGAGTGGCTGGCGGTGCAGTGACAGTGGTGAATTTCGCCGGCGAAAACCAACGGCGGCGACGGCTAAACGGAGGAGAAAAAGAAAGAACACGGTGACCTCAACGTATATATAGGTCTAGGCACTGTGATCGGTTCTGGAAGACGCTCGGCGTTGCGTTGGCGTTCCTGGCGCGCGCGAAGGCCGTGGAAGCGGCCACGGCGGCGGTCGGCCGGCGCCCATGCCGCGCGGTGGTCGGCGGTGATTGGCCGGTCACTGCAGTTGTCCCCCCCCCAAACTTTTGAAATTCAAACTGTTTTCTCAAATTACTCTCAAATTTGTATAACAACTTAAAACTCTTACAATGTATGAAATCTTCATATTTTCAAGCTCTACAAGTTTGATATTGAACACTTTTTCCAATTCTCACTGGATTTTGAAATTTGAGTTTAAATTCAAAAAGAGACACATTTTTCAAATTTGGTAATTTAGAAATTACTTTTGATTTTATATTGAAACTTCAAAATCTCCAAACATCAAAGTTGTATATCTTGACCAGACCTACAACTTTCCTGTTCAAAACTTTTTCAAATTCAGCCTCCATTTTGAAATCTTAGTTTGGGGACAAAAATGAATTAAATCTGAAATTTGTTTATTTTCAAAATTGCTCCACATTTTACACTAAAACTTTGAAAACTCAAAACACCAAAGTTGTAGCCCTTGAAAAGTTCTACAAACTTGGTTTTGAAACTTTTCCAAAATTTTGCTTAGATTTTGAATTATTTCAAAAGGGGTAAAACAGGGTTTTGAAATTTAAGGTTTTCGGAGGGATTTTAAATTGGAATTTGTTGCTACTTTAATTTGTGATTACTTAGTGATCAAAACCTCACCGAAGGGCATCATTTGGACCAACATGACATGGTTGACCAAATGCCACTCTTGGTTGACCAATTAGCTTTTGAAATTCTTTTACATTTCTCCCCAGATTTGAATTCGAATTCGAATCAGAAAACTCGTGACAAGTTTTGGGACTCCAATTCAAACTCAAATTTGGAGCTTCATTTTAGATGTTGTACTTGAGCTCATACCCTACACTTGACACTAGTGTGCAACACAGTCGCACACCTCAAATTACGCAGGGCATGGACTAAGTATTTGCGGTGGTATTCGAAATTAGGATTTTCGGTTTCGGAGCACACCACTGAGAAACACATTCAACCTAAATAAGTAAACTTGTTTTAGTTGATGCATAACAAGGTTAACCTAACAGGGATGATCAGCAATGCATTATGATGACATGGCAGATTAATTAGCACTATAACACCCGGGGTGTTACAGCCCTTCCCCCTTAAAGAAATCTCGTCCCGAGATTTAAAGCCTTGAGTTAAGTAATGGAAAAGGAAACGTGTCAAGCAAACACGTCCAAGACTTGTCTACAAGACAAGTAGGGTTTTTCTGCATTACAACGATTTTTAAAAGGATAGGTTACAGTTTAAAGAAGAAATTGCAACCTAGATAGAAGCAAAGAACTCCGGGAAATTCTCCAACAGGTAATCCTCCGATTCCCAAGTGGCTTCCTCTTCTGAATGTTGATCCCATTGTATCTTGTACCATTTAATTGTTCTACTCCGGGTAACACGATCCTTTCGATCCAAAACTCGGATAGGATATTCAGAATATGTCAAATCAGGCTCAAGTTCAACCCCCTCCACATCAACAACTTGATCAGGCACTTGCATACACTTCTTCATTTGTGATACATGAAATACGTTGTGCACGGCTGACAGTTGTTCAGGCAGCTTTAATCTATATGCCACCTTCCCACATTTTTCAATGATTTGAAAAGGACCAATATGACGTGGTGCGAGTTTGCCTTTGACTCCAAACCTATTAACTCCTTTCATGGGTGACACTTTCAGATAAACATAATCTCCCACTTTAAACATCAAGGGTCTACGCCTTTTATCTACATAACTCTTCTGTCGAGACTGAGCAACTTTTAAATTCTTTTGTATCTGCCTAAACTTTTCTTCCGTTTTCTTCACCAGATCAACTCCATAAAACCATCTTTCTCCTGGTTCTGACCAGTTCAACGGAGTTTTGCACCTGCGGCCATACAATGCTTCAAACGGTGCCATTTTGATACTCTCTTGATAACTATTGTTGTATGAGAATTCTGCTAACGATAAACATTCATCCCATTGATCTTGATAGGTGAGAGCACAAGATCTTAACATATCTTCCAAAATTTGATTTACTCTTTCAGTCCGTCCCCCAGTTTGTGGATGATAGGCTGTGCTATAAAGAAGTTTAGTACCTAATGACTTTTGAAACTGTCTCCAAAATTGCAAAACAAATTGAGTACCCCTGTCAGTAACAATTGTTTTGGGTATTCCATGTAAACTCATAATCCGAGCAACATATATTTCTGCATATCTAGATGCTCTATAGTCAACCTTCACAGGTACAAAGTGAGCTGACTTAGTTAAACGGTCCACAATGACCCAAATTGAATCAAAGCCTCTTGAGGTCTTGGGTAACCCAGTAATGAAATCCATACTAATATCTTCCCATTTTCAGGATGGAATGGGCAAGGGTTGTAACATTCCTGCCGGCTTCAAATGTTCAACTTTCACTTTGCGACAAGTATCACATCTGGCAACATACTTAGCAATCTCAATTTCCATTTTGGTCCACCAGAATCTTTGTTTCAAATCTTGATACATCTTATTACTCCCTGGATGAATAGAAAACCTTGTACTATGTGCTTCATCAAGGATGAGCTGACGTAACTCTGAAATCTTTGGGACCACTAGCCGGTTCTTAAACCACAGCACACCTGCATCATCAATACTGAAATCTGTCTGTTGACCAGTTCTAACCTTTTCTTTGATATGAGCTATTCCAGAATTTGTTCTCTGAGCAGATACAATCTGATCTTTGAGTGTTGATTCTACTGTGACATTAGTCAACTGACCTTGTTGAATTATTTCAATATTCAACTTTTCCAATTCGTAACACAAACTGTAATCCATTGGCTTCACAGTCATACAATTGCAATGATTCTTTCTACTGAGTGCATCAGCAACAACATTTGCTTTTCCAGGGTGATAGTGTACTTCCAAATCATAATCCTTTATCAATTCAAGCCACCTTCTTTGCCTCATATTCAATTCTGACTGAGTAAAGATATACTTTAAACTCTTGTGATCTGTATACATGTGGCAAGTATTGCCTAACAAGTAATGATGCCAGATTTTCAATGCATGAACCACAACTGCTAGTTCAAGATCATGTGTCGGATAATGTTCTTCATGGCGCTTCAACTGTCTCGAGGCATAAGCAATGACTCTGCCTTCTTGCATCAATACGCAACCAAGGCCAATACCCGAGGCATCACAATAAATATCAAATGGCTTTTCTATATCTGGTTGTGCCAAAACTAGAGCAGTTGTCAATGACTTCTTTAGAATTCTAAAAGCTTTCTCACATTCTGGAGACCATATGAACTTAGTTTGATTCTTCAACAACTCTGTGATTGGCTTGGCTACCTTTGAAAAGTCAGGTATGAATCGACGGTAATAACCCGCCATTCCTAGAAAACTTCGAACTTCATGAACTGAGATTGGTGGTTTCCAATTCAGAATATCTTTCACCTTGCCCGGATCCACTGCTACTCCTTCGGCTGACAACACATGGCCTAAGAATTGCACTTCTCTTAACCAAAACTCACATTTACTAAACTTGGCATACAGTTGATGATCTCTCAAATGATTCAGAACAACTCTGAGATGCTCAACATGCTCTTCTTTACTTTTGGAGTATACCAGAATATCATCAATAAAAACAACCACAAACTTGTCAAGCTCCGGCATGAAAACTGAGTTCATCATATACATGAAATGTGCCGGTGCATTGGTGAGACCAAAAGACATAACTAGGTACTCATACAGTCCATATCTGCTGGTGAATGCAGTCTTTGGGATATCTTCAGGTCGAATCTTGATTTGATGGTACCCTGATCGAAGATCGATCTTTGAAAATACCTTTGCCCCGCAAGCTGATCAAAGAGCAGATCAATGCGCGGCAACGGATATTTATTCTTAATGGTTACTTCATTCAGCGGTCGGTAATCAACACACATCCTTAAAGTCTGATCTTTCTTCTTAACAAACAGAGCTGGACATCCCCATGGTGAGGAACTGGGTCTGATAAAACCTTTGTCACGTAACTCTTGCAGTTGATCCTTGAGTTCTGCCAATTCATTGGGTGGCATTCTGTAAGCTCTCCGAGATATTGGGGCAGTACCCGGTTTTAACTCAATTACAAACTCTACATCTCTGTCTGGTGGCAGACCTGGTAGATCATCTGGAAACACATCTGGGAATTCACAGACTACTGGTATATCACAAATCTCTTGTACTGAAGTTGCACATAACCTTTCAACGGTTCTCTTTGGGATAGGAAGTTGGATAAGAAGATGAGATTTATTATCTGGCAGGTTCAACCTTATAGTTCTGTGCAGTGCATCTATAAGGGCTCCTCTTTGGTACATCCAATTCATACCCAGGATTACATCTATATCATGTTTCTGTAATATTATCATTGAGGTAGGGAATATATGCCCACCTAACTCTATAGGTACGTCACGTACCATCTCCTTAGTACACAGTCGTCCCCCGGGCGACTGGATAAAGAAATCTTCTTTTGTTCCCATAATTGGAATGTCATACTTAACAACAAAGGTACGATTTATGAATGTATGCGATGCACCTGAATCAAATAATAGTACTGCTGGATGATTAGCAATAGGGAACATACCCATCATAACAGGCTCTCCCTCTAGGATTGCACTTGCTTGAGTATAGAATACACGTCCGGTCTTCTTCTTCTCACCCTTACCCTTCTGAACATTCAGATTGTTATTCTTGCTCTGAGGTTGTTGTTGTGGTACGGGAGCTCTGGGATAGTTAGGATTGTACTGCCTTAGATACGGGCAGCCCTTGGAAAAGTGGCTGGCTTTCCACAATTGTAGCAGGGAAAGTTATGGGTGGCTGGAGTCTGGTTTCAAATACCAGAGGCATTCGGCTGTTGTGTAAACTGCGGGGTTGCGGCAGGACGGAAAAACGTCTGTGGCTAAGCTTGGTATTACGGTGGACGATAAGTTGGGTGGAAATGGTTCTGAGGGTGGTAAACAAACTTCTGGCGCTTCTTAATGCCGCCAGACGGGCTTGAAAACACTGGCTTCTTCTTCTTCGACTCTTTGTGTAGTCGGGACTTCTCTTCTGATGCAATAGCCACATTGACTATCTCATGGTAAGTGGCATTATAGCAGGTGACTAATGCTTCCTGGATTCTGGTACTCAAACCTCTCATGAAACAACTTTTCTTCTTCGCATCAGTGTTCACATATTCTGCTGCATGTTAGGACAGATGATTGAATTTACCCACATACTGCAGAACTGTCTGGTTCCCTTGCTTCAGCAAGAGAAACTCCTCTAGCTTCATAGCCATGACACCATCTGGGATATAATGTGCTCTAAAGGCTTCACAAAACTCCTGCCAAGTGACACGGTGGCCAGCAGGCCGTGCGGCGACCAGATTCGCCCACCACACCCCTGCAGCACCTCTAAGTTGCTGCGCTGCAAACACGGGCTTCTGGTGCTCCGTGTACTGTAACAGTTCAAACTTCTGCTCCATGGTACGGAGCCAGTCATCCGCCTCTAGCGGCTCATCTGCCTTTGAGAATACTGGTGGACGGGTATCGGTGAAATCCACATAAGTGGTTTCCCCTCCATTGTTACGGCCTCGACGACCCTGATTCCCATTCTGATTCTGATTTTGATTCTGAGCCAACAGGGTAGTGGCATTAACCAGTGCGGCAATAGCTTCTGCCAAGGTGGGTGGAAACGGTGGGGGATTCAGAGTATTGTCCCCTTCCTGGGAAGTTCTAGTACCGTCCATCTGTTGTACACAAACCATATTTTATTTACATCGCTTTATTGAATTAAAAAGCAGTTAGTACAGTACTTGTATACACATATAAACTTATCTTACATTATTTCATTACAAACTTGCTCTCAAGCAAGAAACTACCCACTAAGGTTCTTAGAAAGCAGGAAAGACTACTATATTACATATCCATCCATGTCAACACTTCACTCCCCATCATCATCGCTGATCACGATCACTCCATCCTCAACCTCTGGAGCACTCGCACCAGTGACATGACTTGCATCATCCCCACTTTCCATCATGGGTTCATCTTCATTCGGGTCTTCTTCATTGTCCTCTCCACCAGGAACAATCACGGCACCGACATCATCTTCTACTGCCTGGGGCTGATGATTGGGATTCATCAGATCATTTAGCCTATGGACTTCCTCATGCAGAACTATGTTGTACTGCTCCAGGTGTGTCACATAAAGCTCCAACTCCCGAACACGAGCCCTGGCTTCTGTCTCCTTTTCCAGAGACTCATTTTGGAATTGTTTCCAAAAACGCATATTGCGCTTTAGTCGCTCCACTTCTGATGTAAGCCTTGCAACCTCTGATTCCGAATCCGGGTTCGGATTACGGCTACTGCTTGCTCCATCAACTCTGGCGGCCAACTGATGACGCGGCACTCCTTACGGACCCGTTTTCTTGCGTGGAGTTGTCTTCACACGTGCCATCCTAAAGCAAGATAGAATTAGGACGATGAGAACAGATAGGGGGATCTGAAGGTTAGCATGAATAGGATTGAACCTTACTTAACCCAAACCACTTTAAAAGGGAAGGTAACTTAAGTAGGTCAATTAAACATGATGCATGCATCGTTCTTACGATCTAACAGAAAGATTTAAGTAACACATGCAAACTTTATAACATAGGGCACTATACATGATACTTCACTACGAAGCTTTCAAATATGAGCTAAGGAAACTATAGAATAGATTAAGATAAACAAAAGCAATTTGGACCCAAAATATCAATATTAAGTTTGTTTGACCCAAATCATTTTGAAGTTTTGCAAAGTAATACTACAATAACTCGAGTGATTATGCTCTGGTACCAGCTGTCACAGAACCTCCTAATTATGATGGCCCACAAGTACACGTCATTGCCATAATGACCTCTGACAGTCGTACTTATGTTCACCATAACTTAAAAGGCCTGCTTTCCTCTGAACAGGATCCAATCATAGGAGTATTGCAATATTACAACAGTTTATTCAAAATATTCAACAGAGTAAAGTAGCGGAAGTCTTACAATAACTTAGGTTTACAAACCAGTTTTCAAATCTCAAACCTTATGTAACATTATTACAAACCATTAGTAGAGAAGTATCGGTAGTAACTTTATTACATCACACAAGCGAGATGCCTTGCCCAAAGGCCACACAGTCTACTCGTCGTCGCTTTCTTCAACCACGACAGTCATGCAACAAGGCTCGAAGCAGACTTGTTCATGAACCGCACCTGCAACAAGGGGTTCAACAAACCCTGAGTACAAAAGTACTCAACAAGACTTATCCGACTAAGACAAAGACTCCAAGGGCATGCTAGCTTTAGGGAATCAAGGTACGGGTAATCAAGAATCAAATTTTCTTTTGCAGAAAAGCTTACTAAAGTAAGTCCTTATCTTCAACATTTTACTTTTACCATTGATGGTTCATTAACCAACTCTAGGTGATCCTAATCTAGATCAAAGAAATTATCATCAAAACCTTTCTCATTCTTTCTTTCAATTCCAATTCTTAACTACGATGTTGGTGCAAGGCCAAGACTCCTTTCTCGTAGAGCAACGACGATTCGAACCGCTTCATTTACCCAGCTGGGGATTCCTAACCACACGACATATGTAGAACCAAATCTAGCATATATCAACTCTTACCCGAATAACCCAAAACCAGAACGTGTCCATCGCCACCCGAGAGCACAGTACTCCTCGAACCTGGCCCACTTCTAGCCCCAAGGGTACACGTTACTCTCGTCATCTCTCCACTCCCAGTGCGAGGTTAGACGTTCTCGTAATGGACTAACCAAAGTAAGGCTTACCCGACATGGGCACATGGCTAGTACTAACAAATACTCCATGACGCGAGGGCCAACAATGTACGGTCCTTAACTGATAAGGCGGAAACAATACTTTGGGACTCCTCTCCCAATGCACGTTAGCAGTGGCCAAATCACCCGCCCGATCTTACAAGTTCATTCACATTTTTCAATATTCATTAAGGATGCCGTCATGGCTATGTAAACATTTCATTTAAAAGCTTAACTTCTAAGCATAATGAAGCATACTACGCATTTTTCGTAAAACAGGTATCAAGGGTAATATTGCAATAATCAAGGATGATAATGCAGCAATTAGGTTATCACTCAACTCCTAATTACTTAATGCAATAAACCATAATATAATTAATAAAACATTTGTAAAATTCAAGGTAGGGTTTAAATGCACCTGGGCTTGCCTTGCTCTGACACGACGACTGACTCAGACTCGAGAACTCCATCGTCTGGTCCGGAACCCAACAACGATCGCTCTTCTCCGGAAGCTTACTCGACGACTTCGGCTTCCTTGAAAGCGGTGACTACACGAATACATAACATGCTTTAACATGATGCTCGATGATAAAACATGATGCTTGATGGTTTATGATTTGAGTACAACTTCCCTTCACGGTACAATCGTAAACAGAAAACCTACTAACTAGTAGCGACGATTTCCCGCGATACCAGCTTTTAACCTAACAAGTTACTAACGAGCTCAATCATGAAATTAAGGTGCCAGAGATCACAAAAGGGTAGTGACCTAAGGACATCACTCAATCAAAAGGCACACAACACTTAAAGTTCTCAAATTAACATTTATTTATTATTTAAATAATTAGGGCATAATTAGAAGTTGATCAAACTTTATCTAAACAAGTTCAAACTTTTTCTATGGGTTAAGAATGATTTATAATAGTGCCATAATAAATTTCATAATTTTTGGATTAATAAATTAATTATTAAAATTCCTGGAAGTTGCATTTAATCTTTATTAGAACCAATTAATTCTACTGCACAAAGTATTCAAATTCATGATTTAACATTTTTCCTAGATAGTTTATACATTGAGAAGCTGACACAAAAATTTTCATAAATTTTTGGAACTCTACACAATTTTTAATGAAATAAACAAATAATAACACTATTCATTTATTTGAAAAAGAAAAATAAAAACGAAATCGGGCCGACTCTTCTTTTTCCCCGCGGTCCGGCCCAACCAGACGGCCCGCTCACGCGCCCGCACGTGCGCTCGCGACCGGCCCGGCAAGCGGCCCAGCCCAGCATCGGCCTGCCTCGCCCGCTCTCTCTCTGACAGCGCGGTCCCACCTGTCATCTTCTTCCTCCCGCTCACCCGCTCTCTCTCGCGTCCGCGCGCTCGCCCATGGTGACCGGCCGACGACCAGTGCCTCGGTCGACAAACCAAAGTGACCAACATGATCCAGCCATCCCCGCGAATCATCCGCAACCCTAAAAGCTAAGGTTCACCTTCCTAAACACCCTCCCCGACGGCCATGGCGGCTCGGGACGACGGCAAGGCGGCTGACTCCCCTTCCCACGGCGGTAGAGGTTAAAGATAGGCGAGCATCACGCTCGGGAGCTCACCGTGAACTCACTGACGAACTTGGTGGGGGTAGAGGTGGTCTGGAGTGCCCGGTCGACGGTGAGGCGGTGAGGGCGACCCAGACGGTGGCGACAAGACGCTGTTCCGACGAACACAGGACACAAAAAGGAAAACCATCAATGTGATGAGCATCACAGCATCGAGTAGGACCTTGAACACGAAGCGGTTAAGCCAGAGACTCACCGAGACAGGCTGGCCACGGAGAGCTCGATCACGGCGGCGATGGTGACCACCGCGAGGGAGAAAACGGCCCTACTTAGCTTGGGATGAATTGAGGCTCTGCAATGGGGCTCAGTGCGTGCGCGAAGGCAAGGCGAAGCTGGCTGCAAGAGGGAGTGGCTGGCGGTGCAGTGACGGTGGTGAATTTCGCTGGCGAAAACCAACGGCGGCGACGGCTAAACGGAGGAGAAAAAGAAAGAACACGGTGACCACAACGTATATATAGGTCTAGGCACTGTGATCGGTTCTGGAAGACGTTCGGCGTTGCGCTGGCGTTCCTGGCACGCGCGAAGGCCGTGGAAGCGGCCACGGCGGCGGTCGACCGGCGCCCATGCCGCGCGGTGGTCGGCGGTGATTGGCCGGTCACTATAGCAGTCCCCCCCCCCCAAAACTTTTGAAATTCAAACTATTTTCTCAAATTACTCTCAAATTTGTATAACAACTTGAAAATCTTCCAATGTATGAAATCTTCATATTTTCAAGCTCTACAAGTTTGATATTGAACACTTTTTCCAATTCTCACTGGATTTTGAAATTTGAGTTTAAATTCAAAAAGAGACACATTTTTCAGATTTGGTAATTTAGAAATTACTTTTGATTTTATATTGAAACTTCAAAATCTCCAAACATCAAAGTTGTATATCTTGACCAGACCTACAACTTTTCTGTTCAAAACTTTTTCAAATTCAGCCTCCATTTTGAAATCTTAGTTTGGGGACAAAAATGAATTAAATCTGAAATTTGTTTATTTTCAAAATTGCTCCACATTTTACACTAAAACTTTGAAAACTCAAAACACCAAAGTTGTATCCCTTGAAAAGTTCTACAAACTTGGTTTTGAAACTTTTCCAAAATTTTGCTTAGATTTTGAATTATTTCAAAAGGGGTAAAACAGGGTTTTGAAATTTAGGGTTTTCGGAGGGATTTTAAATTGGAATTTGTTGCTACTTCAATTTGTGATTACTTAGTGATCAAAACCTCACCCAAGGGCATCATTTGGGCCAACATGACATGGTTGACCAAATGCCACTCTTGGTTGACCAATTAGCTTTTGAAATTCTTTTACATTTCTCCCCAGATTTGAATTCGAATTCGAATCGAAAAACTCGTGACAAGTTTTGGGACTCCAATTCAAACTCAAATTTAGAGCTTCATTTTAGATGTTGTACTTGAGCTCATACCCCACTTGACACTAGTGTGCAACACAGTCGCACACCTCAAATTACGCAGGGCATGGACTAAGTATTTGCGGTGGTATTCGAAATTAGGATTTTCGGTTTCGGAGCACACCACTGAGAAACACATTCAACCTAAATAAGTAAACTTATTTTAGTTGATGCATAACAAGGTTAACCTAACAGGGATGATCAGCAATGCATTATGATGACATGACAGATTAATTAGCACTATAACACCCGGGTGTTACACCTTTCGACAAAGGCGCGCGGCCTCATCCCCTCGCCCCTCCTGGTGGGGTGGCCCTGCCCCCCTCCGCATAGCTTTTTGTCGATATTATTGTCAAGTGCACACTATCAACATACTCATGAGAGGGAGTAAATTGTAGAAGTTTTTCTTGTTGGACACGGTTTATGTTAAACAACTGTTGCTCATAGTACCACTATGATACTCACTCTGTTCCAATTATAAATCGTACATGCTTTTTTGGGCACGGAGCTTTTGTTACGTATTTAGATACATATTACGTCCAGATACATATAATAAAAGCTATTAAAAGCTGTGCACGTTAAAAAATTAGAACATTTTATAATTTGGTGAAACGGATGAAGTGCCTACTATGTGCTTAGATGATGAAACACTTGGGTTTGTAGAAGAAAAAAAGAAATATATGTTCCTAAAAAATTAAGAAAAAGAATTGTGCATTTGATTGTGCTAATTTTCATGGATGTACACCCTCTCTTTTTTGCAAATTATGGTTGAATACCCTCAGAAAACGAAAATGACATATACGTCAAGGGAACAAGTATGATGACGAGCGTGATTTATATATACAGATTTAGAAGAAACGAGTGTAAATCATAGAGGATTAATAAAAGTTTATACAAGTGGGCTTGCATGCTGTAGTGTCATGAACGTACGATATTGATTTTTATTGGGCGTGCTTGGGTTGTTACGTACACTATTGAATTTTAGGGACTGTTTGCGTTGTTACCAAACTGCGCCACCATCCGCCACAACTCTGACGTCGCATTTTTTGCATGTGTTTGTTTCGTGGCCAGAGTTAAGGCACTGCCAGAACTCATCAACGCTGTCGAAGGAGGTGTTTATTTCCTTAGTGAAAAATTTTAGGTGTCACATCAGATGTTTCATGAGGTGTTAAAAGGAGTGTTCGGATACTAATAAAAAATCTAATTACATAATTGTCGGTGTTTAGAAACCGCCGATTAGTAAATTTAGTGGATTGCGCGTTTGGGTTCGAATGGCTATGTAAAGAGGACACGAGGATGTATACTGGTTCGGGCTGAATCTCCCTACGTCCAGTTGCGAGCTGCTGCTCGTGTTACTAGCACCGAGTTCGTAGTTGGGGCTACAAACGATCGAAAGAGGGACGAGCTCTCAAGTCTTTGTGGGTTGAGGTTCAGAGTGTGTTTTCCCGGTTCATGGGATTGGGATCGGCCTGTTGAGTCGTCCTCTCGAAAGGTACTGAACTTTCCCTTTTGTAACTACAAGGGAAAGGCCAGTCATACAACAGAGAGAATGGAGAGAGAAGAGGGAGAAAAACCAAAAAGAGAGGGAGGGGTCCCGGAGCTATGATGTTCCCCTTCTCCTGCCGGCAGCCCCCGGCGGTCTGTAGATGATGGGGACATCCCCACGCTGCAGTCTTGCCTGCCACTGGTCCCACACGGGGGTGTCGTGGGTCATTCGTGGCGCTCCGTACCGCTTGGGAGGACGATATAGTCAACGGACTCCGCTGACGGAGGCCACGCCGGAGTTGAAGGCACAGTGTAGAACCGTGGATATCTGACGGGGGTCGCACGCAGAGTTGGCGAGACATGATCACCCTACTGATGCCGAGGCGACATGAGCTTCCAGAGATGGCCTGTCGCAGTCGCAGGCCGCGTGGAAGCATACCTGCCCACCGGGATGACCCATCACAGTCGCAGGCCACGAGGAAGCATACCTGCCCACGGGGATGACCCGTCACAGTCGCAGGCCGCTGAAAGTCCCTAGTTTGGTTTTGGCTAATTGATGAAACCTAGGACTAACCTTTGTATCTAAGTGGATGATTTAGATAAAGGTGGTCATTGCATATGAGACATGACATTGACTCATGTGACCAAGATGGTGAAGACCAAGATGAGGCTTGACTCGATGGACCGGTTGTGAAGGTGAAGGGCAAGTCGAGGCTTCGAAGCGAAGGACCATGCGATGGTGAAGCTTGAGCAAGACTTGGCGCCGACGGACCGATGCAACGGTGAAGAGCAAGTGAAGTCAAGGTCGATGGATCGAGATGGTCATGTGATGATATGAAGTGGATCATATCCTTTGGAGAAACAAAATGGGCTCAAGGCAAAGGTATAACCATAGGGCCATTTTTGTTTTACACTCAAGACACCATAGAGGGTGTGAGTGGTTTAGGGTCGATAGCCGAACTATTAAGAGGGGAAGTCTTATCGGTTATTCGACGCATGGGTGCCACTAGGTGAATTCATGAAATGCATTGCATGTAGGGCCTAGTGAGCTAACTGGAAAACCTTTGAAAATGATTGAGAAAAAGCTAACACACAAGCACATGGAGATGTACACTTGATGGTGTTGGCACATTTGCAAAGGTGGTGTTGGTCGCGCTGTGGTTTGCGGGAAGAGAGGGGTTTGGGTTCCTCTCTCCCTCCCGCCGAGCGTGCGAGCGCGGGATTCAGGCGATTTCGGGGAAATGAAATGCCTATTTTCCATTGCGCCGGAAGTCGGAAAAGAATCGGAGGCGAACGCGGTCACAGAGGTGACTGGACGCTGCACCGGACGCTGCACCGGACGCGGTCAGTTTCGATCGGCGCGTCCGGTCAGTACAAGCGTCGGGGTCAGGCGCGCGAGCTAGGGTTTGCCACCGGCGCGTCCGGTGACCCACGGGACCGGCGCGTCCGGTCATGCGCCCTGAGGGAACCGAGGACGATCGGACGCGATGCGCGTCCGGTCACACACCATCGGACGCGTCCGGTGATCCAGGGAGCTTACTGGACTCCCACCGGACGCGGGTACTGTGGCGTCCGGTGGTTGAGAGGAGCGCGTCCGGTGATGTCTTCGCGCGAGCGGGTACTGTGCGCACCAGCGCGTCCGGTGGTTCGCAGCAGCGCGTCCGGTCGCTCGTTTAACCGTTGGCGCGCAGTGACCGTTGGAGGATCTAACGGACGAATTTGAAATCAGAGGACACGTGGACGTAGCAGAGGCACCGGACGCGGTTGAGCGCGTCCGGTCAATTATGACCGGCGCGTCCGGTGGTCCCGCGAAAAACGGACAAGTGGAGTGCAACGGCTCTTTTTGGATGTGTTGCTTATAAATACTTGTTGGCCGGCCCTTTGGGAGGTCTCTTGGCATTTCTAACATACTTGTGCATCCTTTGAGCTAGAATAACTCCTCCCACTCATCTCTCTTGCTTGATTGCAAATCAAAAGTGAGATTGAGTGATCCCAAAGTGCATTGCATAGCTTGAGGGCATCTAGTGGCACTTGTGGGTGGTTTAGCCGGTGGATTTCTTGTTACTCTTGGAGAGTACCGCTCCTAGCCGGCTTGGAGATTGTTGGAGGCGTTGGCAAGAGAAGGTGATTGTTCTTGGCCACCTCCGGTTGTTTGTGAGAGGTTCTTGTGCTTTCCTCGGCGGGACGCCAAAAGCAACTCTAGTGGAATCCGCGTGTCATTGAGTTACCTCACTTGAGAGTGGTGTCTTGCGGTGCCTTGCGGGGTGTGCCTTGAGGGGCAAGTGACTTGAGGGTCACACCGGGGAACCATCTAGGTGTTGGTCGACACAACCGGTGACGTAGCTTGTCGGTGCACAAGTGAACACCGGGTGAACAAATATTGTGTCTCTTGTCTCCCGGTGATTGGTCTTCATTTTGTGTTATTGTCAATATTGATTGATTGTATATCATCTTGGTGATTGGCAACATCTTCACTTCACCGTCGGTATAATAATCACAATCCTCTCTCTTGCATTTACATTCACTAGTTTATCTTGTGTAGCTCTAGTAGTAGCTTTGCTAGTAGTGTTAGCTTGTTCTCTAGTGTAACCTTAGTGACATAGCTCTTGTGTGAACTAGAGATCTTAATCTACTAGACTTGTGGATAGGAGGCTTGCATCACAACCTTTGGCTAAGCAAAACTCGCTTTACGCCGTTTGTTATTCTAACAAGTTTGCTTAGTGGTTCTTGTAGAATTTTTTTTAATAGGCTATTCACCCCCCCCTCTAGCCATCTAGGACCTTACAGCCGCGTGGAAGCATCCCTACTCACAGGGATGACCCGTCACGGTTGCAGCCGTAGGAAGCATACATGCTTCCCTTTTTGTGTTAGGGGCGTGCGCCCGTGGCGGTTAAGGCGGCACGGGCCCCTTTCGAGATCTTTCCTCCACTCCTAAGAGTGGACCCGATCCTCAGGGGTCAGGCGAGGCGGAGTCGTCTCCTGGGGGGTCGGAAGAGGCGAGACCCGCGTCAAAGGGGTCGGGCGAGGCGGAACGCCCTCCAGGGGGGTCGAACGAGCCGGGGACCTCCTCTGTTGGGCCGAACTGGGCCATAGCTGTTTTCACGATTATTTTAGGCGAGCTGAGGCCGACGTCTTTCGACTCCTGTTTTATGGGTACCGTAATATCGGTACCCGACAATAACTCGTGTGGAAATCCCGAGACGAATTTATTAAGCCTAATTAATTTGCCATTAACATATGTACTGTAGCATCACATTGTCAAATCATGGACTAATTAGACTTAAAAAATTCGTCTCGCAAATTTATCGCAATCTATGTAATTAGTTATTTTTTTCATCTACATTTAATACTCATGTGTCAAATATCCGATATGACGGGGTGAAAAATTTTAGGGTAAACACCCCTAAGTCATTTTCTATACCAAACCGCGCCGAACCGAGACTACTGCGAAGCTCACTAGACTTTTGGCGTCGCTGCGACTTCGGTGCGGCATGCATAGGCGGCGTCCAAACAAACCCTTGGTACAGAATTTCCGTTGGATACAACGAAATAACGAATGCACAAAACGAAAAGGGGAAAAAAAAAGAAAAGACAAAGAAACTACCCTGCAAGAGAAAACCTCAATATGGTTACGGTACCTACTTTTAGCCAAGATCGATTAGGCGCTGGTCAAGCAAGCATTTAAGAAATTTAATTTGATATATACACATGTATATGCCTGCCTTTATCTTACATATATTGGTGTTGGAGAAACACGAGGTACCCATCAGAGATCCACTCTCAAAAAAGAATTCACATTTTCTTTCATATAATCATTAAGGGTATATGTATATGATTGATAAAATATGATGAACTTTAGACTACTATTTTTAACGCAAAAGATTTAGACATTTTTGTATTAAAAATCGCCCTCATGTCATTTGGCCGACGACGCCGAACTGGCGTTGACATGGCAGCACCTTGGCGCCATCACCATTGGCGCCATCGTCATTGGCGCCAAGCCTGGCGCCACAGACCTGTTACCATGTATATCATTTTTTATCCTAAGTATTTCTAGGTTGTTCTAAGTGATCAAACAGAAAGTCACTGTAAAAACTCTAGAGTTAGTCACATTTCTCAATATCCAAGTCATGTTAAAATTTCAAATTTGTAAATATCCAAGTCATGGTAAAAAAAAAGCCATTTTTCATGTCTACCACATGGTAGTCGGTATTCTAACATATTCAAGCCGTAGCAAAAATCCAGATTTATTTGACTAAGTCTTTAAATTTACTATGGGATGAGAAAAATTACAACGACGCACCATAAATGACACACTATACAATCGGCTCTGCCCTCCCTAGCAGAAGAAGATCATGAGCTGTTACTCCCTAATCATGCTACCGGCCATCACCGGCGATCAGACTAGTATAGGTGTCTCCTCCCCTCATCACAAATGACACGTGTCACACTAGGCAACCTATTGTAAATGAATAGGTGGAAAATACAGTTATGCTCAAAAAGAAATGGGTACACGTGCCATGTAGTTTCATGGATAGTATCTTTTTTTTTTTTACGAAATAGGCAACCATTCGTAAATAGAAATCCTTTCACGCACGGACACAGGCGGCTGCTTAGACGCCTACTGCCTACACATGCTACGTATACAGAGAGAGGAGAGGGGTATTGCATTGGGATATCTGTTTAAGCCTCTGAGCATCTCCAACCAACCCCTCATTCAGCCCCCTATCCATGTTTGCAATAATCGAAGAAACAGAGGACGGGCCATTGTAAACCTGAGCAAGGAAATGAGAATAAGAAAACTTACACATAGAAAAAGCATAGAAAACTTGGACACCCATTGGTAGCTATGTGGTGTAAAACTTTTACCAAAAGCAAAGAAAAAAAAATCCATAGAGCTACTTTGTCTCTTCGGGGATGTGCATGCCAAAGCCACGTTTCATTTTCTCAATCCTGATGATAAAATAAATGTTGAAAAATAATTAGTATCTGAAATTCCCACCAAATTAAGAAATGTTATCAAGATACAGTTGGCGATCAAAATCGATAACATTTAGCACTGGACATTTCCTAAAAAAAGTAGAGAAGACTATACAGTGTCAAGCAACTTACGTGGGGGCAAGCTTTCCAAGACCACGTAGCTTCATGCCAGTCGTATCATCGATCACATTTCCTGATATCTCAACAGAATATGACTTTCCAGGTATACGAGGGAGCCCTCTCCCTACAAGCAAATCAAAATCTTTCTGATGGAGCTCTCTGCCATTTACAAAAACTCCAGTATTACCACCAGCACAATTCTTGGGCATCGGATAGTTGAATTCTTTTATAAATGGCTGCAAGGAAAGAACATTGTGTGATGACTTGGAAACAAACAGCGCTTGAGCAAATATAACTTGCAGAAAGTTCAACTTACAGGTATAATGCCTCTACATTCTTGTCCAAAGACACCCCAAAATCCAGCACGATAGTCATACCTAAATTACAAAAAGGATGTGTTACTTTGCTTTAAATAATTCACAATGCACTGTGAACTAAAGTTCCGGTGCTGAGAAGTGAAGATCTAGTAGAATTTAAGATCAAAATGATGGTAAATGTCTCTTTACACACTGTTGGTCTCCAAAATGAATCTACTCATACTACTCATATGTCAACCCAGATATTTACAAAGATACTGTCATCAGCATTAAAATAGTTGACAACACATGTTCTAGGATAAATTTATTCTTTGTACAGAGGCAGACCCTTGTCAAAGTAGAACCTACAACTCAAGTGAAAATGCCATTATTCAGCATCAACTTTGATAAGGAAAAAACAGGGTCAGAGGAAATGTTGGTAGACTTCCATTCAAGATCAAAGGAGAATGATTTAAATCATAACCTAGTGTGATCACTACAACAGTATGCTTCAGTCCTTTAGGTGCTGTGTAAATAATTGCACAGAAAGTCCTGAGTAAATTACTATGATCCTGTGAATTAGGTGGGCTAGAAATTTTTAAATTTATTGCTTGTTAATGCAGACGAATGAACTATAGAACATATCATCTGAACACGAATTAGGTGAACTATAGAACATACCTAGTGATATGGCCATAACTATGAAGCTAAAGCATGGATAAGCAATTTCTTACCAAAAATTAATTGTTTTTAGTTATGCCAGCAAGCCAGCAAGTAGCACTAGCTTTCTATTTACTGAGGTGCCAAGAAAAAATGTTATATATTGATTTCCTGGTGAAAGGATATTGAAAATGAAAAGCTATTGCTGATATGGAAGATGGCATGATTTTGTGTGGTTCCAGCTGACATCACTTGAAGCAATCAATAATGAAAACAAGGATTGATCACAAGAAAAAACATTGCTTAGCAACAGAAACCAGCATGATAACAATTGATCAAAATGGGATAGTTCTAGTAGTGTTTGAACCAAGTCATCAAGTTTCCACTAATAAATAAGAATTTCACTGAAGGATGAAAGCAAAAGGCATGTGTTTTCTGCCCATTCACTCATTGTTTCATACTTTGCAAGCGACATCAGTGTTGTCTGAATAAGGTGGATGACGCTAAAATAAAAATGAGTAGGTCAAGTGATGTAGGACTGTATGCAGAATAAGCTAAACAAATAAAGTTTTGCAGAACGCAGTCTGAATGGCTAAGAGAATAAGCTAAACAAATAAAGTTTTGCAGAACACAATCTAAATGGCTGAGTGAGCAAATGACTTACCAATATGAACCAGGGCCAACAGGTCCAGCTTTCTTCTCTGCTTTCCGGAGAGCTCGTTCAGAGATTGGATGACCATTGATTGAAACCTTAGCACTGTCTACAGACTGGTTGAATAAAGAAAGGTCCTTTAAACCTTTCTTCAGGAAACCAGTAAAAAAGGATGAATCCCCATTCTTACCAACTGAAGACTGTATCTCATGTAACTCGGCCTCCGAAGAAACACGAGAACTTGAATTTGTTTGTTCCTTAATTGATGAATCATTCTTGGCTGTTCTGTTGCCATTTCTACTAGCTGAGTGCAGCAATTTCCCAGAGTCATCTTTGATGCTGTCTTGTTCACATCCCCTAGCTATGCTCTCAACTTCAAGAATATTGCTGCCATCCTTTTTGTTGCATTTGTCATCTCTCTTACTAAGTTCTTCAACTCTAAAGCTACTTTTATGTTCATACTTGATGCTCATATCTTCATCTTCAGGGCTGCTAGTAACAACATTACTGGTCTTATGTTTGTATTTGTTGCCCACGATTCCATCTTCAGGACCGTCAATATTACCGTGTCTACCTTTTTGTTCATGTGTTCTTCCATTACTGAATTCATCTCCAAGCCCAACCTTATGGCCTTCTTTGCTCTTCTGTATGCATTTCCTACCGAGGCTTTCATCTCTAGCATTGGCTTCATAATCTGATTTGGTATTTATGTCATATTCCTTTCTTTTGATTTGAGTTCCACCACTATAATCTTTCCTTTGACTAGAGAACGGATCAATTTGTTTGTCCACTAAAATTGGACCCTGTGGACTGACTGTACACTGTCCTGAAGCTTCCACTTGACTGCCTGTATCTCCTTGACATAATATATCCTTTGGGTCATTTGAAAATCTAGACCTGCTGGCAGGCACAGATTTTAACTGAATGCTCCTGTTTGACCCATGCTCACTGTCTGTTCTATCATAACTCGCGGTAGAAGACGGCGACATACTGTCAGCAAAATCCTTCTTCTGTCGGTGGATGTCGTGTGCTTGCAGCTTATAGAAATTAAAGTTGTCACCATCCTGATGTTGATACCACCCGGAACTCTTGGCGTCCAGGTGATTGGAACCTCTAGTTCTGACACTTTTTGATACAGGGAAAGATGACGGTGGGATCACCGGATGGACTTTCACTTCCTTATTAGGCTTGAAAGTAATGATCTCTGAACATGAACCACACTGAACCTGATTCTTCTTCCGGCCTGTGAATTTCCCCTGAGGCAGCTGCAGAAGATGGGAACAGGAGGTGCACACAACAAAAGGTGCAGCGCCCCTCATCGGCCGGCAAAATTTCTCAGCTTTCTTCCTGAAATACTCCCCCCTCCTCTTGGACATGGAAAGGTGCGAGTACAGAGATGAAGCCACCGACCTCCGGTCAAGCTCCGACGAGATTGGCTGGGATCTATCAAAGCGAAAGGACCCCTGCCCCTGCTGTCCTGCGAAGTACCTGGCCATCAGGGTGTGCTCCTCGGGCGGCGCCGCCACCGCCCGCTGGCTCTGAAGGCACTGCGCGCACTGGCAAGCGCTGTGATGGCGCCTCCCATGGGCAAAGCCGTAGCTCTCCCGCTGCCCCTCATGGTACTGCTGCCGGAACCGCCCGCTCGGCTGCCTGGCGTACGTCTCGTCAGAGACGGAGCGCTGCAGCTGGTCGTACGAACTCGGTGCCAAACCAGTCCTGTACCGGCCGGCGTAGCGCGAGCGGTAGTGGTCCGGCGGCCCCCGGTCTGCCGCGTGCGGCGACGGCGGCTCGGCGTACGAGGGGCGCAGCGAGACCGTGCGGCGGCTCATCACGCGGTGGCGCTCCGGCGGCTGCCCCACGAGCTCGCAGGAGCGGGTGATCTGGTCCCGTATCTCGTCGAGCTTCCGGAGCAGCTCCGCGGGGTCGTGCTTGAGCGCGGCCCAGTCCAGCGCGCCGCTCCGGTCGCTGCATTGCCCGTACTCGGACGGCGGCTCGGGGACCCTGCCCCTCCTCCTGTACTTCATCGCCTTCGCCTCGCTCGCCATGGCGCCTGGCGCCTAGCTCCCAAGGCGGGATAGGATTCCCCCCTCTCCGTTCGGCGAACCGAATGCCGCCTCTGCAGAGCCGCAAATCGATTCAGTGGAAGAAATCGCAACGGCCGGTAGATATCAAGGTGGATCGGAGTACTCAGAGAAGTAAGGTCAGAGAAGAGAGGAGGAGGAGGAGGAGGAGGAATGAAGAGCTCGTGGAGGGGGCTGCCGGCGGTTACCTGGACTTGGAGAGCTCGCTCGCGGCCGGCGGCGGCAACGGCCAGCGCAGCCGCGCAGGAGCAGAGGAGCTACGGCGCGCGGGAGGGGAGGGGGGATGCAGCAGCGCTATGGCTCCCCGCGTCCGCAGCGGCTCGCCGGGTCCGCCATTGGCGAGGCGAGCGCAGGGTGGCGCGGCGGCGAGGGAGACGTGGAGGGAGGGGGGCAAGTGGAAGAGGGCTTTATGTACACGGGCGGCTGCGAAGGGCCTGATTGTGATTTCAGTCTCGTGAGAGGTCCCGTGCGCGAATAGAGTGAGTGAGCTGCCTGTGAGTCTGGCGGCCTGGTGGGCCCGGCGGTGCCGAGCTTCGGTTGGGAACTGGGCGTCGTGAGTCGTGACCTGGCTGGACCGCCGACGTGCGGGGCCCGCGTGGACAGCTGGTCTGATCTGGATTTGACTAAAAAGGCCTTATAGCTTTGTTGTTAGGCCTTGTTCAGTTACTCAATTCTCTCCCCTAATTCCACTATGCAAAAAGAAGATTCCCCGTCACATTAAAATGTCGGCAAATGCATGGAATACTAAATGTTGATGAAATCAAAAACTAATTGCATAGTTTTGTTGTACTTTGCGAGACGAACATTTTAAGCCTAGTTAGTCAAAATTTGGATAATTTTTACCAAATACAAACGAAATGCTACAGGAATTCTGATACAGTGTTTTTCTCCCCAATTCACCAATCTAAACAAGGCCTTACTATAATTCGACGCGCAAATACGACTTGCTTATATATATACACGCAAATAAGGTGGCACGGCAGAGGACCTTATTGATGCAAACAAATAAATAGTTAAATAAATAAAGCATTATTCAACTTTGGGATTTGTTATTTTTTCAGGTGCCTGAAAAATGGCATATGTTATGAGCCATGAGATGAAGATTTAACAGAAAGATGTACTAATCTTGAAGCAAGGTCAAAAGATCAATGTCATCGTCTGAACCAAAGACTGATTTCAGGCGCTTGCCTTTTAGAAAAATTGTTCCAGTTTTTGTAGAGGCAAAATTTAGTTGGCAGACGCAAAATGCTCATGGCCACCTTCAAGGTCATGGCGAGCGAGGTGTCTCATTTCATTTGCTTGAATGAAGTGTTCATAAGAGTGAGTGTGCGTGTGTGTTGAGCGTCTACATCTGTACTGGTGTAATTCGCAAAAAAAAAATAAAAAAATGAAGAAGAAAAAATTAAAAAAAATTATTTCCAACTTTCTTTTCCCCAGCCGGTGTATTTGTATTTCCACCAACCAAAGACTTTGGTTGTCACATGAATAATAAACTGCTGGCTGATCGATGGAATTAATTAATGGTATGATGAAAATCATGCATGCAGGGAGTTGGGATCGAATAATAATTAATTGTTGGATGTGATGTGAGAGGTGCATGTGCATTGTCTTGGAAAGTTTGGCCTGCCCTACTGCCTAGTGATGATAGCAGAAATGTTTATACCGAGTCTAGGGGCTGCCTGTTGTAATGAGCGCCGCACTACACAGTGGTTATCTAGCGAGTGACATGATCAATCGCTTTGCCGGGTCAGATAAGGAAAAAAAGAGAGAGAGGTGTCTCAGGACGGGTTTGGTCGAGCTATTTTTCAGAGTTTTCTAGCTGGATGAGTTATGTATCAAAGTATAATCACCCTGTTCGGCTGCTCTTATCAGCACGGTTTATCAGTCGTGGTACAATATTTTTCTCTCACAACAAAACAGCCACAGCCGGCTTATAAGCCGCAGAAACAGCCTGCCGAACAGGGTGAATAACTTGAGTCTCCACCAATATACTGGTTGGGGTTGAGTATTTTGGATGGTTCGAATCAAGATGGCATATGATTAGTGTGGCCTAGAAATCTAGCCGAGGAGGAGCTTGCTTCTTCCTCCTTCTTTCTTTCTCTCTCTTCTTCTTCTTCTTCCTTTATTTGCTCCTTCTCCTCTTCTTCTTACTTTTTCCATAAAAATAGAGGGCTCAAGGAGAGCTCATGTTGGGGGATGCCTCCGACGCGCCGCCCCGACCAAGCCTCGTCCATAGGGCTGAACCCTCAGCCACCTTTCTCCCCATTTGCTTAAGGAAGCTACCGATGCTGCTCCGTCTTTCAAGACCTAGGGGGCAATCCTCCGTGAGACCTTCGCTGCCTTACTGTACGGCACTCCGAGCGAAGGTAACTATGCTCCTGTGTCTTTGCAGGTTGAGCATCGGTCATGAGATCAGATGAGAAGGGACCCTCGCGAGGGTAACGCCATGCCGTGAGATGAAAGGACAGAAGGTGGTGGTCCCTAGAGACGGTGTTCCCCGCGCCGTTAGAAGAGTGGTAGGAACGAGCATGTGAAATGACTGTAGAATGATTAGTGTCCTATAAATACAAGATGGGTGGCATTGTAAGACGGTTGTATTTTTGCCATGCTACTGGGTGTGTCCTATAAATACAAGATGGGTGGCACTGTAAGAGTGGTTGGGATAGATGTGTGAAATGACCGAAGGTGCCCCATGCCCCTGTAGAATGATGACGCCCTACCTAGCAAGGGTAATTTGTAATTTTGCCACGCCACTGGGTGTGGTATAAATACCTGGTGGTGGCACTGTAACGGATAATGAATTAATGGTTATTTACACCAAAAATTATTGCAACATCTCCCCGCTGTTCTAGTTTAACCCCCTCTTTACTTTCTCTGTGTGGCACCCTCAGTCTCCTACGTGCTAATCCTTAGCGAGGGTACGTAAGAAGCCAGCCGAAGCCCCCACAGCTCCATCATTGTGCGAGAGACGGTAGGAGAAGAGTCCCACCCAACCCACCGCTGGATCAACCCGCATGTATCATCGTAGACCTGGTCAGTTTTAAAATAAAAGTCCGTAATCTTCTTACGTTTGCATGCATTGTGCCCAACTACTAGCAATCAATCATCTATGTCAACGACATGGCAGACGACGGGGTGCATATGTAGCGTATTGTGTGTGTGTGTGTGTGTGTATATATATATATATATATATATATATATATATATATATATATATATATATATATATATATATATATATATATAAAATCATGCATGCATGTGGTCTGCTTCTGCTATACTAGTTGTTTAATTAATAAAAATAAATGAGGATTATATATATTATTGTCAGATTATTCCATGTGCATCCGACCCGACCCGACCGACCGATATACGTCTGCAGTCTGGTGTAATAATAATAATATAACGTGGATGCTGCAATGAGCCAATGAGAAGGAAGGTAAGGAACAACACGACATTTTAGTCGTCAACCAGATGGAGCTGACTAAGCTAATTATCACACTAGCTAGCTAATTAAAAGAGAGCGAGAAATGCATGGGTCGAGTAATCCAGATTCGATCGAGAACTCTAACTAGGCGCTACCTACGTGGCTGCTCATGCATGTACAGTGTACGTGCAGGCATGCCATCGACGTGTACATATATATAGGGCCGATGAGACCTGTAGTGTTAACCGAATTGTACTTCTTATTGCAATTAAGATTACGGTAACGTTGGGCATAGGCACGGTGCTTATGGTGGGACACGACGCAATCCAACAACCACGTCTTATCTGCTTATCCAACCATCCCCAATCATTCTAAAAAAAGAAAAAACTCACCTCATCGCATCGCCGCGACAGCTCTCCGCAACGGTGCTCCGCCTCGCGCCGCAGCGACAACGCTCTCCACCGTGCTTCCCTCTCTACCGCGCCTTCTTGTCCATCGCACCTCCGCTCCGCCAGCCGGAATCTCCTCCGAGCCAAAGCACGGCAGCCCGTCTTCTTCCCTCTCCACCGCGCCTCCCGCCCGCCGTGGGCTTCTCACCCGCATGGACCCGCCGCAGCCTTTTCCACGGGACTTGTAGCGGCCTTTTCCACCGGAGCAGTGAGCTCCGCGCCATCGGCGAGCTCTATATCAGTGAACTCCACACGCCGACGAGCCTCCATTCCCAAGCAGCAAGGAGATGTTGCGCTGAAAGCGCATGTTGCAAATGTATGTTTCAAGTGTTTTATATGGATATTGCAAAAGTAGATTGAGATGTTGCATATGCTGCAAGTGTTTCAGAGGCATGCTGCAAGCGTTTGTTCTTCAAAGTGTTTTATCTGTTTCAGACGTATGTTGCAAGCGTTTTGATTTGGATGTTGCATATGTTTCACACATATGTTGCAAAAGTATGTTCCAAATATTTTAGTTGTTTTATTCTGATGTTGTAATAATAAGTATTTTCATGTTGCAAATGTTTTATTTGGATGTTGCATATGTTTTAAACATGTTGTAAGTGTATGTTCCACATGTTTCATCTGCTTCAGACTTATGTTGCATTCCAATGTTTCATGTTGCAAGTGTTTCATTTTTTAGAGTTATGTTCAGAGAGTTATGGGGGCACGGCCTAGGCGATGGGGGAAGTGGCGCGGTGAGCCGGGGGACGGCAGATGGAGTGCACGATGTGCCTGGGGTCCTACGGACGGGGTGTGCTCGTCCTCATCTGGGGTCCCGGGTCCTGCCCACGCGGAGAGAGGAGGGGGTCAGGGCGAAGGAGTGGTGGGCGCAGCCAGGGTCGGTGCGCGTGCGGGGCGAGGTGAGACAGCCTAGGGACAGATGGGCATGCGCATGCAGCAGTGATACGGCGCAGCGGCATGCGTGGGCGGGCGGGGTGGGGCAGCAGCATGTACGAGGTGTTCAGACGCGCTCATCTACTCCGGACGTCCGGGT